>JAABKJ010075445.1:95227087-95272750 GCA_011634705.1 Andricus grossulariae | reverse complement strand
TAATTGTAAAAACGCGTGCGCCTCAAACGGAAGAAAGACTTCTCCCTAAATTTTCTTCGAACACTGGTTTATGATTTATCTCGAAATTTGTTTCTAGTTTTTTAAAATAACAATTTGATTTTCGAGAAAACGTTTTTTATAATTTTTTGAAAGGACTATGTACAAAAAACCTGTCTCAAGCTTCAAATCCGCAAAAATTCTATATATTCTTAAATGCACTGAAATTTCGGTTCAGACTAGTAATAAAAATGAAACTTCGAAAGTAAAAAAATTATAATTTAAAAAATCATATCCATCATTCATAGAAAAAGATGAACGTATACGAAATTATATTAATATTTAACAAATATAAACATAATTATATTTTGGGAGTATTACTCTCACAATTGAGTTTACTAGTTATTAGTTTATTAGTGCTTCTGTCATTAGCAATTTTTCATTATTTTTTCCAAATATGTATTTTCGGTGTGCCTAAACGTTGAGCTATTTATTATTATATTCGAAAGTGCAGTGTTTATGAAGCGATACATGTCAAACTTTTCTAACCTCAAAAAATCTTTCTACTGCTTTACCGTCATATTTGACGAAGAAAGAGAAAATAAGCGCTCGGCTTCGTAGCACGGTGAGGGCAGCACCTCGATATGGCAGAAAATGTGATGTCTTATATATATAGTTCCCCCACTCTGACACCCTGTGCCGCATCTAGGCTTATAAATATCTTTGGTACAGAGTAAGGTTTCGGTACAGGAATAGTAGGTGAGATTAGAGAAGCTTCAGTTATTGGTTTTATCATTTGAAGTTCTTCCTCAGATCTACTCTTGTCTTTTCCTTGTTTAGATTTGAGAAACTCAAGTCATTTGTTTTCTCATCTGATTTTGTTCCCCGACCCCGATCTTCTTTTGTTCTTTCTTCGGTTTTTTTACTGTTTCCTTACAGTATACACGGAAAAAATAAGTTGTCGAAGCTTTACTTGACGAGTCACCCATTCTAGGATAGGCCACGTTTTTTTTAGGATACTGCTCAACAAGGAAAGACAGTGCAGTGAAACGAGATTAATTTGGATATTTCGCGACCAGTTAAAAAGTTTATTTTTTAAGTAATTATCGTTGAAGACGAGTGAAACTTTGAGATTGCATCTATTTTGCATGCAGATTGTAAAAGTATCAATTTTATTATAGCAGCATACAAAATTCTTAAAACATCAATTACATGTTGTGTTGGAAGTATTTGTTCGAAATTTCACTTTAATTAGAGCAATAAAAAGATTGGTAATTCAATTCCAGATATAACTATACAGTAAAATAATAAAATACGTCTATTTTTAAAAAAAATAACCCTTAAATCAAACTATTTTCCACTTTTTTAAGCACCAAAGTACCGATCACATTCTAACCTAAAATCTCAAATAAAAATTTTCTACAAAAAGCCAATTTTCTGAGGTCTTTTTCATCTATGTTATTGCCTTGCAATCACAAACGATAATTCCTAAAATTATTGTTTATTTAAAAAGAAACATAAACCTTTCTTTTATTATAAACCTTCTAGCGAAAAATTTTTTACTTCAGTGCCATACCGTTACACTAAATCTTTATTTTCCTGGAACAGAATATTGTTTTTTTAGAGGAAAACATTTTATTCTCATTCAGTCTTCCGTCATCTCTAAAATACGTTTTTATTACTTTTTTAAGTTGAAAAATAGATTTTTAGTCCACCCAAATAATATTTTCAAAACCCATGAAATTTGAACCTCTAAATTCTTGAAAATTTAGTTGGAATTGGTTAAATCATTTGAATAAAAGTGATTTCCTCCCAATTAAGCAATTAAATACGTCCGTAGTGAGTTTCAATTTTGTTTTCAATAAAAATGTCACTTTTTATCGTGATCGTTAACTATTTTAGGTTCCTCTTACTTCGAAATGGTAAACTTCCACATTGCATTTCTCGGAAAAGAATAATTTTTTTAAATAATACTTTATCGGGCTCAAATCAGAAACACTTCAGCTCGGGTGTAAACTTTTTTTTTATCTTTGAATGGTGATTTCGATTTTACAGAATGTTCGCTCTCCTGAAAAATTCCTATTTTTTGGTTATCTAGTTCTGTGCTGCAGCCCTTCAATTATTTATGACATTGATGTTTGATTTAAAAATTTAAGTATAGAATGTAATATAATTCTAATTTAATTCCTTTGTAATAAGCAATTAATTTTCACAAGTATATTAGTTGAAAATAAAATAAGTTTTGATGTACACCTCACAGGTGTAGAATTTGATTCGAAATGTTAAAAGTATGCATATTTAGGAAGTAAATAAAATGTCGATATTTCAAAAATATTTATGAGACGAAATTTCACAAAAGAACAAATACAGCAATATACACGTTAAATTGTTTGCGGATATAAGATCAGGTCGATATCATAATATAATAATTAGAGAGATGAGGAGAACTGACAGTCAAACTTAGCTACATGAAGTTGTTTCTCTTGCATTTTCATATTATTAAAGATAATTAAACTTCAAAAGTTAACAATAGTACAAATTTTGCAGTTTTGAACCATTTTTCAAACAGAAATCTTACTTTATATTTAAAAAAATCTATTCAATCTTTACAATATTTATAATTTAAATTAAAAATTATAGTTTTTAATGTGCATTTCCAAAACAGTTTGTAATTTGAGGCCTTGAAACTCAAGTTTTTTTGCTTTAAATGCTTAAATTCGAAAATAGTTGGTTTGAAATTTCAGGACAATTTCATATCAAAATAAAAATTCCAAAATTTCCTATTAAAAGCCTTAATAGTCACGTTTTTAATTTGATAGTTTGAGATTTAAACATTCTAAAGTATTTTGTTTCCAATTTTAGTCAGTTTCAAGTTTAATAATTTAATATTTATATTTTCTACATAGTTTGGTTTCAATTTTAAATGTTCACAACTTACGGGTTTCTTAAATTCTTCTAAAACATAGAGTATCAAATTGAAAGACTGGATAGTTTCATACTTTCCAGTTTAATGGATTTGTAATTAAACAATTTAAAATTAAATTCCTCCAGATTGAATTAAAATCTATGAAAATCTAAGACAACAATTTCTCAAATTTAAGCCTTAAAAAGGAGCAGATTTAAGAACCGGGAATTGAATTACCTAATAATTACCTAATAAACCTATCAATCTGATGACATTTCTAGTTATGTATCACATCAGCTGGAAATGATATAATGATAAAACAAAAAAGTACATATAAGCTTTTACAGAAACGCTCTCCCTGAAAATATAAAATAAATAATAGTACTATATGAGATCGGAATTAGACAATAATTAACAAAAACAAGTATATTTAATACGGTTATCGGAAATTACAGTTTGAAGAATGTTTTTGTTTTTAAAAAAATTGATTTTTCGATTTTTATTTGTTCCTTCAGGGTTAAAAAGACCCAAGTGAAAGGAGAAATAAATCTAATGATAATTACAGGTTGCCCTTCTCTGAAATTTCGTGATTTTCTTAATTTCTTGAATTCCCTAAAATGAGCTTTAAAATCCCGAAAGTTCTATTCATTCCCTCAATTCTTCTAAAGCCCTGAATTCCTGTATTATTTGGAATTCCCCGATTCCTCTGAAATCCTCGAATATCATGAATGTTTGAAATTCCGGGATATTGTGAATTCCTGAAATTAATTGATTACCCTCAAACTCCTGAATTTATAAAAAAATTTGATTCTATAAATTCCTTCAATATTCTGTATTCTCTTAAACAAATTGATTTGTTTTATTTATCTGAATTTTTTAAAAGTCTTCGGAATTCAGATATTTCTCATAATGCAGGAAATTCCACGAAATCGGTGAATTTCATAAATTAAAAAACGATAACTTTTGCCAATCAAAGCCTTTTTTACATTGTCAGGCTTTTTAAAGAATTTGAAAAAAAATTTGCAATGTAAGGCCCTAGTTTGTTTACTAGAATGAGAAGCCTCATTGAAAATCTCTGTGACAAATATAATTAATTTTATCATAACACATTCTGTTTTATATTGAGGATTTCCAATACATTAATTAGTCCAAAAGAGTATTCTATAAAAATGTGTTCATTCATTCAACGAAGTTGATATTTGCGTGCGATTGTCATAAAGATGTTTAAAATCATATTTTTAGTACAGGTAGTATCGTCTAATAAAAGTATATAATTAATTCTCTTTCCTTAGACAACCCGATTTTTTTACATTAAAGAAACTAGTATAAACTGCAGATTTTCTTTTTTTTGCAGATTACTTAAATATTTAGATATTTGATATTATGAAAATATTTATATGAAAATGATTAATATTGATAGTTTTTGGGTATTTGGGACGTACTGATCAGAAAAAATTCTCCACAAAGTTTTCATTTTAAATGATATTTTTTATTTTCTGCTACAAACTGTATATTAGTTTCACACTAAGTACATTCCACAGGTGTACATTTTTACATTCACACGATAATTTTCGATAAATTTACCATTTTTGAAGCCATGTTTTTTTTAAATTTAAAAATTACATGTGTGTTTGTTCATAGTATACGAAAATTCAAACAATTTATTTTATTGACATTTTTTGATAAAATGAAAATTTTTAGACTTACAGCATTTTCAATATCCAAAAGAGGAAACGAAAATTAACATTTTTAGCCAAACAACGCACGACACGCAAAAAAGTCAAGGCAAGCAAAATGTTTCTTTTTGCACGCCCTATGAGAATATCATAACGACTTTTCGAATTTTCTCGAAAAATCGAAAATTCACATTTTTATTACACAAATAATAATGAATAATCAAAAAATTTACTTTTACCGTCGAACTAAGAAAGATACGACAAATGATGATGAATCAAAAATTGTGCACTCAAAAAGGATATACAAATTTGTTATTGGTCACTTTTTGATAGGACCTATAGTTTTTGTTTCATTCGTAAGAAAGTACATTAACAGTGAAAAAATCAGCTTGATAAGTGGACACATTCTCATCATAACTTTGCTTATTTAATTTATTTTCCATCTCATGTGTTGGTTTCCAAAATGATTTGAAAATGATTTAAAAATTCATCATATATATGATCCAAAACGACTTAGATACTTTTTTTCTCCTCTTTTCAGATAGTTGGAAAAAATCACTCTGACTGTATGATTTATCAGAAAGATACGGAAATATACGTTGAAGTAAAGGAATTTTCTTCTTCATTTTAAATCAAATACAAATTCAGTCCTTGATATCTGAAGAACATAGAACATAACATACGGTCGTTGCGAAGCGCGACGACCAAATCGCGCGCCGTAAGCGCGCTCAAACTTTTGGGTTTCGATTATACCACGACCAGAAATGAGCATAGAGCGCGAGGTTTACATGACTTTCAAAACAAATATCGAACGCGATGCGCGAGTGTCTTGATGAGAATGTGTTTCTTAAGGTCGATAGAACCTTAAGTAAATTAGTTCTTCTTTTTATGTGAAACTGACATAATTAAACCAAAAGAAGGTCATAATAATAGCGAGTACACGAAGTGCGAGAACCTGGAGAAACCGAGACTAAAGCGTTAGGCAAATGTGTTCGAGCGCGTAGTGCGAGGTGAATACATTATCGAGCGCGAAGCGCGAGATGAATACTAAACGAGTGCGAAGCGCGAAATCCAACAGGTGCGCGCCCCAGGCGCGCTCAAACTTGCGAGCCAAGCGAGCCGCGCGCAAAGCGCGCGATGAAAATCTGCCCGCGAGGCGGGCTAATTTTTTAGTTGAGAATTCAACTATTTGGTTAATATTGAACTATTTTGGTAGAAAATTGAACTGTTTTGTGGAAAATTCAAGTATTTTGTTGCAAATTCTGCTTTTTCATAGAAAATTAATTTTGGTTGAAAATTCTTTTTTTTTTTTTGGTCGAAAATTTAATTATTTGGTTGAAAATGCACGTATTTAGGTCAGTCCTCTTTGAATCTTCTTTTTCCAATCCCCCACACTTGACCCATCACCTTACTCGCACTTTCCATCCTTTTTTTTACCTGAAGATCATTTCCACCACCCGCTTCGAACCAGAATCCTAAATAACAAAATTCCTCTACCATTTCTCCATTTATCTTCCATCTATACTTTACTTCATTCTTTCTCTTCCTAAAACATACTATCTTTGTCTTCGTCACATTAATTGTGAGGTCTTTCTCTCTCTCACATACTCCTCAAATGCTTTTATTAACAAGCTCATTCCACTTTCATCCTCTGCCAGAAGCACCAGATCGTCCGCGTATGCTAACGAGTATATTCTTTTATTTCCTAGAACTGTACCCCTTTTACCTTTCATTTCTAAGACCTATCCCTGTCCAGAACTCATCTCCTTTCTGTTCCCCGATCCTCACCCTTGTCTTTGTCTCCGTAAATACCTCTTTTATTCTCTCAATCAGCTCTTTGTCCACCTCCCTCTCTTTCATTCCAGCTTTCCTTCTTTCTGTTCGAGGTTCCTGTTGACTGGATAATTTGAAAGGAAAATGTTGTCCACTGTTCTTATCCCCATCCATTCCTCCCTCCTTCGTCTTTCTACCTTCCTACCTCACCTTGTCATCCACCTTCCTTTATTACTTTCTCTACCTACTCCATGTACCTCACCTTCTCCTCCTGTCGTTTAACATCCAATAATCTCTCGTGTTTCCTTTTTCTTTCATTATACTGCTTTCTGCCTATCTCTCCTCTTCTCCAACTCTTTAACGATAACTTCATACGCTCTTTACTATCTACACATTTCACATCCCACCAACCTCTCTTCTTCCTTCTTTCTTCCTCACTTGGCCTTATTTCTCCCACTATCTTCTCTACCCTTCCCCTCATCTCACACAACTCATCCACGCCAGCCCCATCTTCAATCAAAACGTTCTCTTCATCCATTCTTTCCGTATATTCTCTTAGCTTATCAACTTTCCATTTTCCTATCTTTGCTTTTTTCCCTGTCTCTTCCTCCTGCTTCCTTCCCTCTCTTTCCGAATTTCCGCATTTCAACGTTGCAATGACCGGGAAGTGTTCTGACCCTATTTCCTTCCCTACTTCTATTCTTTCCAACAGCCTCCTTATCCTTCCCTCGGCCAGAATGTAGTCTATTACTGTTTTCTCTTCTCCTGCAAACGTGATCTCGCCTTCCTCATCCCCTTCAGAGTTCCCATTACAAATGAACCATTCTGTTTCACCCAGGATTTCCAACAGTGTCCTACACTGCTGGTCTACATGTTTGTGTTTTAATTTTCTCCTGAAAGTCTCACTCCCTTCATCCCATATTTCTCCTCCCTGTTCCCCTGTCCACGCATTTAGATCACCTCCTATCAACACTAATTCATCATCCTTTTTCGCCACCCATTTTCTAATCACATTCCAACCTTCTTCTTCTCCCCTTCTGCTGTAAATGCAAACCATCTTAACCTTTCTTCTTCCTATCGTCACCATTCTCGTAATTACTCCATCTGTTTCCTCAAATCCCATTACAATTATCTTTTCTCCCGCCAATTCATTTCTTACTCCTGACCCCATACCACCTTTCTTTCTTCCCTTTATCTTCTCTTTCTTTGCCTCTTGCATCTTCCACATATAAACCTTGGGTAACTTCCTCTTCACCCTCCTCTAATCCTTCTCATCCACTAAGATTTCACTTAACATCACTACATCTCATTTCTTCACCTCTTCCTAGAATCCTTCATCTTCATTCATTAGCGCCGATACGTTCCAAAGCGCTACTCTCAGTTCCTTCTTTGTTTCTTTTTCGCTTCTTTCGTCTTTACGTCCCCTCCCTAATTTTGTGGAAACCCCGTCGCTCCGCCTTCTCCTTTCCTTCCACCCTCTACTGTTTCTGCAACCTCCTCCCTTATATCCCTAGTCTCCGCTTCTTCCCCTCGTCGCCATGGACCCTCCTTATACACTTCACTCAATTTTTCTTTCTCATCATCCCATATCCACACAATCCCATTTATACACGTCCTGTCTTTCCCTATCCATACCGTGTTCCCTTTCACTCTTTCACGCGATTTACCTTCATTCTTCCTTGCCACTACATTTACCTCTTCCACGTGAACTTTTGCCCCAATTTCCCCCATCAACTTTTCCACTTCTTCTCTTCCTGAATCACTATCCACTTTCATTCCTCTGATAACTATATTTCTACTTCATTTTGACTTCTCTTATACTTCCATTTTCCTTTCTAACTCTCTCAATCTTTTCCTCATTCTCACATTTTCTAGGGAAACGTTCTCATACACTTCTTTTATTTTTCTCCTTCTCTTATCCCTTCATCCTCTTTCTTTATATCCTCAGACTTATATTCTAGCTTTCCCACTCTTTCTTCCAACTTCTCCATATCACATTTTCTCTCTTTCTCACTCATCCTTTGCTTTTTTTCCATATCCTCCACAAAAAATTTATGTAAACATCTAATTATCAGTATAGAGTAGTATTTTATGTATTAGAAACAATTTGCATTTTTAAAAAACATAAAAAAATCATAATTAGAGCCAAAAACTCGCAAAACCCATTTTTTCACTTATGGGGTTTATTTAGGACCCTATAAAATAGACGTATGGGGGTGATATTTAAAAAGTAATATTTTATTCTTATTTTATTGCTAAGAGAAATGTTGAATTTAAACTCGATTCGATACAACGTTATATGATACTTATTAATAATATATTTATTATATTTAAAATTTCTATAATTTCAATTTAAAATTATAGTTTTGAATAAATCTTTAAAAATTTCATATCAAAAGCCTTGCTAGTCAGTTTTATTTTGAAAGATTTTATATTTAAATATTCCAAATTATTTGCTTTCAAGTTTTGTCAGTTTTAAATTTAATAATTTTAGATTTAGATTCTTGAAGATTTCAAACCAACTTAGATTTATAGATTTTTTTAAAAATTAGTTTGTATCTTACATAAGTTTTTTAAAAAGAATATTTAAAACGATTGTAAAACATTCCAAAAGGTTTTCAAAATTGTAGAAAAAGAACGTGGAATATTTTAAGACAACTTTTTTAATTTTGTAGAATTAAAAAAAATGTAGGAAAAATTCCAATAATTTAAAAAGATATTTAGAAGTTTTCACAAAATTTCAAAAATAATTCGAAAAGATTTTAAAAAACTTAAAACAAAATACAGACCTTTGAAGATTTGAAAATAAAATTTTGAAGTTCTGTTTAAAAATTTTGAAAGGTTTTATGAGAAAAAAAAAATTCTTAAGATTCCTGGGAATATTTAAAGTGATTCTTTATTTTCAAAAATCAATTTGAAGAGAATTTTTTTGATTGAAGAAGTTTTCAAGAGATTAAAAATATTTTAAGAGTTTAAAGGAATTCCGAAAAATTATAAAATAATTTAAAATGTTTACCAAGCAACCAAAATCAGTCCTAAACAGAAACCTAAAAAAAATTACTTATATAACCTTAAAGCAAACAAACCTAGAAACTGAAAAAATAAATTGTAAAGTTATTAGAGATTTTTATTGTGTAATAGATATTATTTTTTCCTTCAAAGTATAATTTGCCTACAATTTTTGTTCCTTCTTGACTGAAAAAATTTGTTGGGTTGAAAATTCATCTCTTTGGTTTGAAAATCCATCTTTTTTGGTAAAAATTGCATATTTTTTTAATTAAAATTGCAAATGTTTGGTTTAAAATTGGAATCTTTTGTCGCTGAGGAGTCAACTGTTTTGTTGAAAATGCGTCATTTTTGATGAATTAAATTCTTTTTGATTTTTAAAATGAAAAATATTTTTTAGTTTAATTATCAACTATTATATTTTTCGCTGAGAATTCATCTTTTTTGTTTGAAAATTCAACTATAGTTGATTAAAAGTTAAGTATTTTGTTAAGTATTTACTTCTTTGGTTGAAGATTCATCTTTTTGGTTGAGGATTAAATTATTTTGTTACATTTTTTAAATTAATACAACTGTTTTTCATATTTTTTGTTGATAATTCATCCTTTTTGATTGAAAATTCAACTACTTCATTAGAAGTTGAACTACTTTGCTTAAAACTTATCTTCTGTAGTAGAAAATTTGTTTGTTTGGTAGAAAATTATTCTTCTTGATAGAAAATTCGTCACTTTTAGAAAATATTTAACTTTTTTTTTGTTACAAATACAACTGATTGAAAATTAATCTTTTTTGGTTGAGGATTGAACTATTTTGTTGAAAGTTTGCCTTTTTTTGATTAATTCAACTGTTTATTATTTAACATCAAAATCTTTCTGGATTAAAATATCAACTATTACATTTTTTTTTAATTCATCTTTTTGATTTGAAAATCCATCTTTTTTGGTAAACATTTCACCTTCTTTTTTTAATTAAAATTGCCAATGTTTGGTTTAAAATTAAAATCTTTTTTGGCTGAGGATTTAACTAGTTTGTTGAAAATTCTTCTTTTTGGATGAATTCAACTATTTTTGATTTAAAATAAAAAACATTTAGTTTAATTTTCCACTATCATATTTTTCGTTCAGAATTCATCTTTTTTGGTTGAAAATTTAAATACTTGGTTAAAACTACTTGGTTTGGTTAAAGATTAATCATTTTAGTTCAGAATTCATTTCTTTGATTGAAAATGTAACCTCATTGTTAAAAGTTTGTCTTTTTTGGTAGAAAATTAACCTTCTTGGTCGAAAATTTATCTTTTTGGTTGATGACTCAACTATTTTGTTGCTTCTTTGTAATGAATTCAACTGTTTTTCATTTGAAATAAAAATCTTTTCGGATTGAAATATCAACTATTACATTTTTTTTTAATTCATCTTTTTGGCTTGAAAATCCATCTTTTTTGGTAAACATTTCACCTTCTTTTTTTAATTAAAATTGCCAATGTTTGGTTTAAAATTAAAATTCAAAAGTTCGAAAGTGTGACTGAAGTTGTGACGAAGTATTTCAACTGTGGAGGAAGTAGTTCAATTTTCAAGCAGAAAAGATGAATTTTTAACAAAAAAAAGCTGAATCCTCAGTGAAATTCGCTGAATTTTCTACTGCAATGGATAAATTTTCAACCACAAGAAATGAAATTTTTCCACCAAAAGAGATTGAAAAGAACAAGCGTAATATGTGACCACAGCTCGAAAAAAATGTCTACTAAATTGTTCCATTTTCAAGACGAGAATACACAAAAGCATAATCGAAAAAGGGGCAGTTTTATTGTTAAACGGAAAAATTACATTTTTTTACAAGAAGAAATGAATTTTCAAAGCAGAAGGAACACTTTCGAACTTTTGAATTATCAATTCGAACGGATGATTTTTTAATATAAAAGTTACTTCTGAACCCAACATTTTTCGTCTTTCCACCAAAATAATTAAATTTTTACAAAAAAAGTATCTTTTCCACCAAATACTTGTATCTCCAACCCAAGAAAGATCAATTGTGAAAAAAATTGTTTGATGTCGAAGCAAAATGACATTTTAACGCAATTGTAGAATTCGCTGGGAAATAATTAGAGTAAAAAATAGAAATTCAACCAAACTTTCTTTTGGTTGAAATTTTTGTTTCAATTTGCAAATAAACAACTTTTTGACAAAAATAGACCAATTTTAAAACGAAATTGGAATCAAGACAGAACAAAAGCCTCCTAAATTGTTGTATTTTCAAAGAAAAAAGACACATTTCGACAAACCAGTTGCATCGTCAAACTATATGATTATTCAAGGAAAGAATTACTTTCCAACCAAGGAGTTGAACTTTATATTTTAATTTGAAATCAATTACAGTTGAAGTCAACAAACAAAGATTAATTTTCCACAAAATAGTTGAATCCTGAAAAAATCAGATTCATTTTCTACCAAAATAGTTGAATTTTCAACCTAAAATTGCCATTTTTTTACAAAAAAGATTCATTTTGGAACAGAATCGCTCTATTTCGAATAAAGAAAGAAGAAAAAATTTGACTATATTGTTGATTTCAACGAAAAAAAGACGAATGTCGAAAAAATTGATTGTATTTCGCAGTAGCATGATGATGCCTCTGAATTTATATTATATGATTGTATTAAAAATGCACCACGAAGAATTTGTACTGAAACTTCTGCTGCAAGCCGCGTAACCGTCTACGCCTACGCCAGTAGCCGTCGAAAAATCTGAGACGACCCCATTCTGCGTCCGGGAAATTTAATTTCGTCACGGTAATAAAGATCGAATACATTCCAACGGAAAAAGTATAAACTTCAACAAAAATAAATAATGTAAATGTGAAAGTAAAGCTATTTTGTTATTTATTTTTTTAGAATAATACTCAGCTTTATTACAACCTTTTACGATAATTAGAAGCTGAGAACGGGACTCTGTTTATTATTGTTTATAGCAGAAAAAGTTATTATTTTACCTGAAAGTAGCTGACGCCAATTTGTCACACAAGACTTACACTATTGATGTACTAATTTGGAGAACACTTTCTTTTAAATTACTAAATATAGAACAGGTGAAAGGACAAATGGGAAAAAGAATGAAAAATGCACATAACTTGGTAAATATAAATATTTGAATAAAATATTTCTACGTAATGTTGAAGTACACCTGCTGAGGAGCATTTTTTCTCTCCTGACAATTTTCGAAAAAATGACTTGCTGTGCAAAAAAACAACTTTCGATTGTTCTGGTATTTCTTTGATAGTTTTTTTCTCTAAATGTATCAATTTTATCAAAAAATGATATTTTACCTGAATTTCTGGCAACTTTGCAGGTGCCTCAAAGCACTTTTTAATTCAGATAAGTGCTTTAAAAGTCACAGGTGCTCTTTATATGTCATCTTCTACATGTATACAAATTTTGAAGCTTTTCTGAGTCCCTGCAATTAACCATCAAAATTCGCACCTTTGCCAGGTCGCCACCGCTCACCGCTTCCACTCCGACTTTTAAGGCACCTATTTTTACGTTCGTCAGAGTAAGTAGAACCTGTCAGGTGAAAAATTTTCCTTTTTCCGATGATTACATAATTTATGTCATGGGCTCTTGGTCTATAAGGAGAATTCTGTAGAAGGTACTTTAGAGTGCTTGACATAAACTGATTGATCAGTGCCCAATTGCAACGCTGATATCGATTCTTTTGTCTGGTCGTATGATCTATATAATTACATAAATTACATATATAATATATATTAATAATAATATTATATGTTATAATAGTAATTAAATTACATAAATGTATATATAATATGTAACTTAAGCGCTTTGCGACGAACTTGAGATGCAATCTTTCAATCGCAAGTAGCGTTTGTCATCCGTTTGTGAATTAGCTATTTGTATCACCGATTCAGACAACCAAACGCCTCTTGATAATAGAAATCGAATTTCGCGTTTGATTCTACAGGCTCACTGTCTCGAATATTTTTCTTCACGGATTCTTTCAGTAAAATGTTGTCCTCAATAACATTGGGGTATCTTTTTTCACCATCTGCCCAATAGAAATCAAGATTTCCTTGTAGTTTAGCTTGATTTTCGGTGTAAGTTTTACAAGCTTCTGCATAACTTATTTCCGGAACATTTTGGTCCCATTTAGTATCAGAATCCGAATTATCGGAGCCAGAATCGTCTGGATTTGGCAACGTAATTGTTTCACCGAAATCATTTTCTGATGCATCCACCGCGTACTCCACACAGGTAGGAACAGAACGTATTTTGCGTTTTGTTTGCGACATGGTGATTGGAGTGAAAATAAATAACTCAATCTTTCAGGAACTTGGTATTGAAACTCGTCCAATCAATTCATAACGGATTGTTGACAGTGTCTTTTACAACTCGATTTGAACATAGTACATGAAACAAATGAAGGTCCGATACAAACGTCCCGGCGTAGCCTGAGAAGCTATTCATTTGTTCTCCATCAGAACGAATGAACAGATACCCACGCAACGTCGGGTCGCTTGTATCGGATCTTCATTTGTCTTGTGCAGTATATTCAGATCGAGTTGTAAAAGACACTGTTGCCTCGGTTCATTTGTTATAATGCAGAAAAAGTGAATATTTCTCTGGGCAACGTCGGATCGTTTGTATCGGATCTTCTTTTGTTTCATGCACTATCAATATGGGACCTATACAGGATGCCCCAGACGCAAGTATCCGCACTTATATGGCTGTATAAAAATAAAATAAATCTAAAATTTCTTCTCCAGAAATCAGTTAAAGGCTTAGATTTGAGTTATAAAGTATGTAAGTTGGACCACTCAGGAGCGCCGTATGAATAATCGTGTTTGCATGAACGTGATGGTGTATTTATATCTCTGTCCGTCCGAACGATTCGGGCAGTAATTCGAAAAGAGTAAAAGAGATGGAGAGAGAAAAATTGGACAAACATTGTTTTCTATCTCTTTTACTCTTATGACTTTTTCACCTGCATCCGTCGTACGGACAGAGGTATGAATGCACCATGAGTCCAACGTAGTGAGGTGTTACGTCCTAATTTGTGAATCCGCTGACAATAATAATGACTCAACGGTGATTGGTTGATTCTTTTGTAGATGATTCGCTGCTAATTTGCGTCGATTTGAAAATCAACTACCGCGAAACTAACACATAGTTTAAAAGGAGAGTAAAGAGATTACACTGAAGTTGAGAACAATTGTTTATTTTATTCACTTTCACTATTATAATTATCCACTAAGCGCAAAAATCCTTATAAATGGCCGACACAATATTTATTAAAACGAAGGTTTTATCATTAATCTAAGTCTGTTAGATATTATTCGCGCCGAAATACAAAATTCTGACATTTTCTTGCTCTGCATCTATATTTAGAAGCTCGTTTTGAGAGGGTTTTATCCCTACTTGGAGAGTTTAGCCCATGGGAATGCTGACGTCACTCAATTACAGAGCCAAATAACCAATCATTAATGAGGTCACTTTACTCCTCTTACAAGTTTTAGGCAAATAAAGTGAGTGTCAGTTCAAGCATTTGGGTCCAGAGTTCGACTTTTAGACAGAATGCACGTCAATCACTTTGAGTGACAGTTTACTGTTTGAAAGTCCAGAGATCGCTTTTTATAGCTTCTGGCTGGCGCCGTGGCCCATGAATGAAACTAAAATAGCTCATGCTCTCAAGTTCCTAACCTCTTAATCCATCTTGGGTACCAAACTGCGCAGTATTCTTAATGAATGTACTAGAGGAGTTTACACAATGGGAAAACGAATTTTAGACAACTTTATATTGTCAATAACTTCTTTATCGTCATTTCAATATTTCTCCTCCAGATTTCCAACGAGTGCAAGCAAAATAAATTCATTTCTCGGATGAACAGTTAGAAGATACACGTTATAAGGAGTCGATAAACAACTTCGACAACTTAAGTCACGTTTAAATTATATGATCTCTATAAATGCAAATTTTACCATTCTACCTGTAATTATTGTTGACATTTCTATTCTTGAATTTCTTATCTTATTGTCTTTGTAGTTTCTTATTTCAAATGAAATTATCCCATTCAATAAGTATGCTCAATTTTGGGACGTATAATTCATAACTTCCAAATTCCAAAGATGGTAGCTACAATTTTCTGCAAGGAGAAATTCCTTCACTGATAAGATTCATCAGATAAGTTCTTCTGTTTATATTTCATATTTCCTATTTATTTTATGAATTTGATCTTTGTAAATTCTTTTATGCATAGACTCGTGGCGATCAAGATTATATTCGAAAAGCATCTGCTTTTACGCTGGAAATCATTAACTATCCTATAATATATATATATGAATAAAAACTAAAGGTTAACAACCACCGCAGGGTCCCACTGGGAGTAACTGTCATCTAAAAAAATGACATCGGCTCCTTACGTAACGTTGTTTTCGAACTTATAACCCCCCCCCCCCTCAACCCTTCCCCTGAGCATACAGTCACATTTTCTTCGACCCCGCCCCCGACCCTCTCCTATACACAGTTACGAAACATTTTTTGTATTCTGTTTAGAAATATAATAGACTGTATAATGCTGTATAGAAAGAAAACAATATTTTGATGTAACACTGAGTGCTTCTTAAATAATGGGTCAAAAAATAATGTAGAAGATTTGAAGAAAAAACGATTTATAATTACATGATTTCACAAAATATTGAGAGACATTCCAGCCTTTTTTAAAGATATTTAGGACTTTTAGAAGTTTGGAAGAAATAAGAAATATTTGATACATTTTGGGAAATGCTTGCAAGTTTCCAAATATTTGTATCAATTTCTAAAAATATTTTTAGCTGGATTTAGTTTTTCTTAAAAGCTTTGAAAAATCATTCATAATGTGAAAAAGTGCCTTGAAATCTTCCAAATTTCACTATGAATGTTTCCCCAATGTTTATTCCATTGAGACCTACAATGATAGTTTGATATCTTTAAAAAAATCGTAATTTTTTAAACATCTTCTACAGTTTAAAATTCTTGTTCAGTCACTTCAAATCTTCTCCATATTTCTTGCATTTACTTGAGTTCATTTTTTTGATTCTTAAATCTTACAAAATTAAACCATTTTGCTGCAGAACCTCCTAATTTTTTCCAAAATTGAAGTAAATATTTTGAAATCTTCAATTTTCCTTTAAAGTTCATGTCTCAAAAATGCTAAAAAAAATTTCTCATTAATCTCAAGAAAATTCTTTTTTAATCCTTTCAAAATTGCCAAATCTTGCAATATTTTGGAAATTTTCAAATTTTTGGTGCTTCTTTTTTAATCTGCAAAATTAATGAAATTGTCCAAAGTCTTTCCGATTCTTATTTGACAATTTTGGAACTGATTATAAATGTTTTACAATTACCACGTATGTCCCGGAAGTTAGATCCGCAAACTTATTTTTTCGAAAAAATGAAAGTCGTGCTAAATTATGCTAGGCATGTGCTGATTTGTGCCGGAAACGGTTTTTTGAAAAATCAAAAATTACGGGTACAATTTTTGAGAAACGTTTTTTTTTTGCTAGATCCGCAACTTCTTATTAGAGCAAAAAGAAAGGTTGTGCCAGGCGGCTCGAAGTATACATGATTTTGTGCAGAAAAGAAAAAATCTGAAAACCTAACTGTTACCGAAAGAAAAACCAAAACCAAAAAAAATTTATTATTTTGAAAATTTAAAAAATAAATAAATAAAACTTGTGCTGGGTTGTGCTCGACAAATGCATGCTTTATTCCCTCTGACGAAATAACGTGAGATCAACAGTTCTCATATTAAAAACTCAAAAAACATAAAAGATCCCAAAATAGTCATATTTCGAACAAATAAAACTTGTGCTGGGTTGTGCTCGACAAATGCAGCCTTTATTCGATTTGATAAAATTACGTGAGATCAACAGTTCTCACATTAAAAACTCAAAAAACATAAAAGATCCAAAAATAGTCAAATTTCAAAAAAATTAATTTTCTGCTGGGTTGTGTTCAACAAACTCAGCCTTTGTTCTCTGTAACAAAATTACGCGAGGTCAACAGTTCTCATATTAGAACTCAAAACGTAAAACTCAAGAAACATAAAAGATCCAAAAATAGTCAAATTTTGAGAAAAAAACGTGTGCTGGATTGGGATCGACAAATGCAGTCTTTATTCCTTCTGAAAAAATCACGTTAGATCAACAGTTCTCATTTTAAAAACTCAAAACTCAAAAAACATACAAGATCCCAAAATAGTCAAATTTCGAAAAAAATAAAACTTGTGCTGGGTTGTGCTCGACAAATGCAGCCTTTATCCCCTTCGATAAAATTACGTGAGATCAACGGTTCTCATATTAAAAACTCTAAACGTAAAACTCAAGAAACATAAAAGATAAAAAAATAGTCAAATTTCGAAAAAATAAAACTTGTGTTGGGTTGTGCTCGACAAATTCAGCCTTCATTCCCTGTAATAAAAGTACCTGAGATTAACGGTTCTCATATTGAATCTAAAAACGTAAAACACAAAGAAACATAAAAGATCCAAAAATAGTCAAATTTGGAAAAAATAAAACTTGGGCTGGGTTGTGCTCGACAAATGCAGCCTTTATTCCCTCTAATAAAATTACGTTAGATCAACAGTTCTCATATTAAAAACTAAAAAAAAAAATATTTTTGGATCTATTATGTTTTTTGTGTTTTACTTTTCGAGTTTTAATATGAGAACTGTTGATCTCACGTACTTTTGTCAGAGGGAATAAAGACTGCATTTGCCGAGCACCGCCCAGCACAAGTTTTATTTCTTTGAAATTGGACTATTTTGGATCTTTTATGTTTTTTGAGTTTTACGTTTTGAGTTTTAATATGAGAACTGTTGATCTCACGTAATTTTGTCCTTACTAATTTCAGAGAATTTTCCGCGTAATTCAAATATTTTATTTTCAAATATCGTACATTTAAAGAGAAAATGGGGAAAAAGGGGAAAGACTGTGTACCCTGTTTTATAACCTGCATCTTGATAAGAAAGCATTGTTCTAAAACAACAGAATTCAGAAAATGAACCAGTATAGTCAAATAAAAATAATCTCTCTTCATACATGAATATTTAAATTAAAAAAAAAATCATAGTTGCTACTTTGTAAAATACAAAAAGAATTAAGTCTTCCCAGAAAGCTGCTGCGTAAAATGTTAATATACGGTTTCAACATATTAATATATAGGAACCTAATCTAGATGTTCGATACTGCTGACGCCACCGAAATTGCGCCAACCCTGGCAAAAGTAAGGTGAGCAAAGCTCGAAATACATTGGAAACAATACAAAATAAATAAAAATTATAAATGCTGTCATAAGTTATACGCATTTTGAAAGCATTGTATGAGATTTAGAACAAACTTAAGTATGGTAAAAAAATGGTTCAAAATGTGGACGTCTTATAGAAGCATTTTATAATTTTACTTTACTTTGCATTATTTCCAATGGATTCCGACCTTTGCTCGCCTCACTTTTTCCACGGTCGCCGCAATTTTTCGGTGAATCGGCGCCATCGAAAGATAGGTTAGGTCCCTACAGGGACGAAATCCATTGAAAACAATGCAAAGTAAAGTAAAATTATAAAATGCTTCCATAAATCGTACACATTTTGAACAATTTTGTTACCGTACAGAAATTTGTTCCAAATCGCATACAATTTTTTCAAAATATGTATAACTTATGACAGCTTTTATAATTTTAATTTATTTTGTATTGTAGATAAAGGTAGATTAGGTCCATATTAATACATAACATTTCCATTCGAAAAACGATACATTTGAGACAAAAAACGTGTACTGAGTTTCTCATCATTACGAAATTCGTTATGAGTAGTCAAATACTTTTCATAAAATCGGCTAGTCGTCCCGAAACTTCGGAACTAGTCCATCCCATTTTCTAGCACCGCCAATTTTTCAGGACGACTGGACGCAGCTAAATTTACATGATTTTGACTAAAATTGCTTTTTACTTAATTTTAAACAAAAGTTCAAATACTATTTATCCATTTCACTATAAAAGTAAAATTCTAAATCCTCAATACTTTACAATCTGTTCACTATTTCTGATTGTAAAAACGTTTTCTCACACATAACTGTGAATAAAATGGACATAGACTTTAACAGACAACAAAAAACTAAATTTAATATTTGTATCCAGCTATATCAAAAACACGAATGAATTTATGTTCAGATATGTGTGATGTCCTAAAATTGCTTCTTTTTTAAGCCAGGTTTAAATAAAATTATTGTAGGATTACTGAACATTCAATATTATAACCTATAAAGCCACGTGGTCAAAAACTATACCTTACCTGTTTCTTTTGAGCAACCATTGTCGGTTTTTTGTTGACTGAAACTTTCTAATACCTACAACATAAGAAAACCAAACTGATTTTAAATCACAATTCAACAATTTTATAAAATAAATTAATAAAATGCAGACTTGTCTTCTGACAATGTACCTCGTCTCACGCCGAACGTGGAAAGAAATCGAAATCCGCAAAATGGCTGTCCTAAAGGCCTAAAGCCCAACCCCCAAGCCTTCTATCTATAGCGGCAAAGATATTAAGCCCTAGATACAGATGGACGCTGACCAGCCTTACCTCGTAAATTACCGAATTTCTCACACTTCTTACTAAATTTACCATATTTACCGTAAGAGTGGTAATTAGCTTTTTTAGTTTCATTTAAAAGACTGCAAGCAGATTAATAAGTGCAGAACGTAATTTTTAAATATTTCTTGTTAATTTTAAAGCAAACATGTCTAGAAACAAGTGCAAATTCACGTTTTGGACGTTTTAAAGGAACCTAACCTCTCAAACTTAAGTTTTCATCGGTGTTATGCAATATTATAAAGGAAAGAAAGTTGTTAAAATAAAATAATGATATACACGTCTATTCCTGACGAATATTGTAAAACTCTAAAAATATTTATTTTTTCAACTGGAAAATCATGAAAATTTGTATTATCCTGATGTATGCATATGTACTTACATTAAAACCGCGACTATAAATTTAAAAAGAAATTATGATTAAGAATAAAGTAATGTTTGTAACAATCATTTTCGTATTTTTCATGAAATAATTTAATAAATTAAATTCGAAGTAATGAAAAGACACCACGAAAATAAAATATAGTATGAACGGTTGCAGTATAGATGTAGATAAGCAACAAAATCGGAATCTTAGGAGAGCGAAATAACGTTCTGTTGTGGGCAGCTGTAAATAATAAATCTATTCATTTATAACAGGGATTGGGAGCGAAATGCTGGATGAACGCTCGATGCGTTCCAAACGTGCTCCTCCCCTGTTCAGATTTTCCGGGTGATCGCTAGAGAGATTGACCAGCAGCCTGGGTCGGAGCAGTGTTGCGGAATGAACGTGTTATTTAAATAAGTAAAATGATAATTCTAGATCAATCTAAATTATCTATACCTTAAACATATATACCTATCTACCCTTCACCTATATACCCATCCACACATCACTACTTTCCAATCGAGCAATTCAGGCCTACCCCGAAAGGGAAACGGCTTAATGATATAATTATAATGATAATAATAAGAAGAACAATGTAAAGATTTTAGAGTAAAAAGTATACAGTATAATGATTCTGGTTGTAAAGAAAATACCTTGATATGAAAAGTCTGAACTTAGAAGAAATAGGTTTCAAATATTCAAAAATTTGTTATACTTAGAACGCTAAATTTATAAAAGATTTCACAATTTGAAATTATTATGACTTATTTGTTCAAATTTCAGATCTTCGCAGAAATTAAGACAAAATCAGCACAGTTTTGTAAAAAAAAATCGATCATATTCGACGGTATATAAAACCAAAAAAATGTTATTGTTTAGACTTTTTTTCTAATAATACTGAAAGAGCGGTCAAAAATATTTCAACCTAGTACTAAATATTTTAAGCAAAAATGTTATATCTTTTACCCTATCTTGAGAAAAAAATGTAAATTGTTTCATTATGAAAATAAAGTGATTCGTTTTTGGATTTGTGAAAAAAATGTGTAATATGAAATATCAGCTTTTCAATTGAGGATCACACAAAAAAAACATACAAAAATTACAAGAAAATAAAAAAAATGTGTGGATAAAAAATCCACTATGTATGCGTTAATTAAAAATAGTATAACAATTATTAAAATAAATACTAACATGAATAAAGGTAAAATATGGAAAAAAACTTCTAATTGAAAAATTTTCAGAACAAATATATAATTTGATCTGCTTTGACGTTCACAAATTCATGAAGACAATTTTTAGAAAAATTAATTTTTTCGACCTTTTTCAATTTTGAACTTTTGCCCCAAAACTAATAATTGTAATGTGTGGTAGCCGCTGGACCAGGAAATGAGCAGGATTTCTTTAAACCCGGAAAACCGGAAAACGAACGTGAATTTCGTGGTTAAACAAATATAAATGTCCAATTGAAACTTTATAAACTATTTTCAATTTTAAAATAATTTAAAATGAATAAGCTCATTATTAAACTCTTTTATTCAATTTCAAATTACACACGTTCAAATAATGTTTTAGTTTTAAATATTGCATTTTAACCCACTGCAAATTAAAATTTTAATACAAATGTCGGTAAGACCTAGTTTGCAGAGAAATTGTAGAAAAAGCAGAGCTTCCCAGCATTTGTCTGCGAATGTTTCTCTCTACATGGTACTTTTTCCTGCAAATCTCCGCCACACCTGATTTACAGAGAACTTGCAGAAGATATGCAGATAAATGCCGACACTCTGCAATTCGCTGCAAATAATTTTTCTCTGCATACTAATTTTCACGCAAATATCCGTGAGCCTAAATTAGCAGAGAAAATGGGGAGTTCTGTAGAAAAAAGAAGGAAGATTTATCTGCATTTATCTGCAAACGTGATTGCAGAAAGGCCGCGGAAAAAATACAGGAAGATTTTTCCACCAGGGAATTTTCACCAAAATAGGTGAATCGACAACCAAATCAGGTGAACATTCTATCAAAATAGATGAATTTTCAACTAAAATGAATCATATTTTTTCACCGAAAGAGATCAATTTTGAAAAGAAAAAGTCGAATTTTGAAACAAGAAAGAAAAAAGATTTCCACTGAATTGTTGCATTTTCAAGCAAGGAAGATGACTTTTCTACGAAACTGTTGTATTTTCAAATGGAAAATATGAATTGTCAACAAAGAAGTTACTTTTCATATGAATAAAATAGTTGAATTTTTATGAAAATTTAGGAGTTTTCAATGAAAATAGATGAATTCTCAACGAAAAATTTAATACAGTCAACTTTCTTTTCTTCTACAGTTTGCTTATTCTTCAGTTCACTTATTCTACACCCCCTATACACGCTTATTCTAATTTGCGTAGTTTCTTTGTGATTTCTTTGTGAGTTTCTTTGTGGGTGACCAATTAAAAAAAAGAGGCCCGAAGAGCGGGAAGCCTTGAATTGAATATTTTGACATGCCTTCATGGGAATGCAGACAACTATTTCGAGAAAATATTTTAAACGAAAAAGTTATAAATGTACAAATAGTAATATTTCTCAAGTGTAGAATGGATGTTCTCATCCAGATTCCATTCTTTATGTCGATTCACGACCGTTCAGTGTCACGAACACGGAGTACTACAAGGAGACCGCACGCCATGTATTTCACCTGGCGCCATTTCGCGATCGCCTGTCCTTCGATTTTCTCCATAGCGAAATTTCTTCCCAGATGAGAGCGCCTCTTCAGAGAAAATTTGTAACTAAATTGTCGTCTGCTACTATAGGAATCGTAATATTGCATCATTCGCCTGCGGCTCGAAGCACTCGTCTACGTTTTCACACTCGCTTCGCTCGTGCGCTAACCACCGGCTTATGCTTCGAGCCTCCGGCTTATGCGGCAAAATTCACACTCGCACACAATCACCTATTTTGCGCACTTGTATCACAAATAACTATTGTAGGACTTTTTGAAATCTGTAATTCCTTGTTGAAATTTTTTTCCTTATCTCACGCCGTTAGGTTCGAAATTTGAATTTTCGATTTTCTGCATAATACTTTCGATAAATAAAACCAAAATGACAAGTACTGCTAAGAAATGGTAGAATAAATTTTGTCTTTTCAAAAGCTATAATTGCTCTTCAATACTTTTTTTTCGTATTTTGCGTCGTTTGGTTCGAAATTTGAATTTTGTGGCGTCAAATTTGGGTTAATTCTCTAATACTTTCTCAAGCCTAAATTATGAGAATGTAATGAAATATAACATATGTGTATCTCTTTTTTGGGTGAACAACTTTTGTCTATCAATTTTTTTCCCCGTACCTCTTGTCGTTTTCCACAAATTTTTCATTTTTTTTTCATGTCATTTTTTTATGATTAAAACTAAAACTACGCATCCTATCGAAAAGTGATTTATGCAAAATTTGTAGATATTTTTTGGGAGCATAATTTTTGTTTGTTCGTCTTTTTTCGCATCCTGCATGGTTTGATCACAGAATGGAATTTTTTATTTTTCATTATTTTTTGTGCGATCAAAATTTGAATTTTCGATTTTTCAAAAAAATTCAAAAATTTGTTATGATAATCTTGTAGGGCTTTCAAAAATAAACGTTTATCTTCTCTTGATTTTTTTTCATATCCTGCGTTGTTTGGCTTAAAATGTTGATTTTCGATTGATTTTTAATTTTTGTACATGCTATAACTCTGATAATTTTCATTTAATCGAAAAAAGTCATAAGAATAAATTGTTCGGCTTTCTGAGTACTACAAATAGCCGTACATAAAATTTTTAAATCTTAAAAAAGTCTACATTTTTTTTTGAAAATGCTCATTTTTGTATTTCTATCAAAAATGTCTGGTTAACGAATCCATTCATTTTTTCGAGAATTGTCGTGTTTACGAACGGACGGCCGGATGGATAGATGCCATCACCAAAACTTGATTTTCGGGTTCAGGCGGTCTCGAAACGTGGAGATCCGTTGAAAACTTGACGTGTGAAATTTCCGACAATTCTAATACTTTCTCAATCATAAATGATGAGAATGTAAAAAGATCGGGTTTGACGGTCATGCAATGTGAAAATAATGATCTGTATATTATATTAACCTCTTACAGTTTATTTACCTCTCCTTTCAATCGCCTCCATTCCCATGGACTTTTGGGTACCAATTCCGATGAAGTCGAATTTGCAGCTTCGTCTAGTTTAGGACGCTTCGGAGATGCTCTAGACTCTTCATCCCTGAAAATTTTCGTTAGTGGAGGATCTCCAGAGAGGCGTAACGGAATTCCGCTACTTCGTCTATAAGCTTCAGTCCCGGATCTCAACTCTTGTAGCATTTTCACCACACAAGTGGGATCTTCGTTAGACATCTATAAAAAAATATTTGTTCGAAAGTCACTATTTTATGTCAATATAGAACTATTTAAACGAATTCCTAACATAACAACGAATAAGAGAAAACATTAAATTATTAATAACATATAAACTAAATATAAACTAATTTTTTCTATATAAGTGTATTTGAAAACTAGTTTTTATGTTTAAATAACTATTGAATGAATTAATAATATGGCATCAATGATTACTTATTACGAAGATATTACAAAAATTAAGTTTTGTCCCATGCATTTGGTGCCATTGTTTTCTCTTCAGCACTAAAAGATGTGAAGTTCGCTGGGGATGAAGTGAAAATGCCTAATGAAATCGCTTTATTTCTTTGCTATGTGACGAAACTTAAAATGATTGAATTTGAATAGGGGATGAATAATTCACATCTATTTTAACCATTTTTTAATTGAAATATTTAGAATATTTTTTATTATTTTAAAGAATTAGTAATTTAAATATAAAATTTAAAACATTTTCTTTAAGTTTCTGGCGATTCTTGCAGTTTTTATTGACCCTTAGTTACCCCTCGAGGGTCAAAATGACCTAGAGGGTTTTTGAAAGCGGTGCAATTTCTGTATAACCGGGGGAGGGGGTCAGAACCCGGGTAGGGGGAGTTTAAAGGCCCTATTTGATGCTGAACAGATGAACAGACTCAGCTGGATTGGTGTTAGGGTTGTAAATCCATGAAACGCTTCATTGAAACATTAAAAGTTTCATGAAACGTTTCATGGGACCAAAGTTACTGAAACGTTTCAAAGTTTCACAAACACGTATGCGCTTGCACACTCATGCCAGGTTGAGGTTAGGTAGTATAATGGCGTTGTTCAATCGAATAATCGTGCTGAAACTTGAAAGCTTGATAATACAAACCATTTTTTTAACAAAATAAGGCGTCTTCATACCCCCAAAAAGATTTTTTTGACGCATGCTAAAATAAACACTTCTTTAAGGGCGAAGAAATCCGGCCCCAACCTCAAAAATGAATTACCTCAATTCACTCCATAAATACTAAAATTATATCTTTGCTAGATATTGAGGGCCTACTCGCGTTTCAAATTAAGTCTATATTTGGAGTGAAAAATGGCTAATTTCAATACTATTCGTGTAAAACGATTCTTTTGAATTTTAACCCGAGTACACAAAATTCTTTAAAAAATTCACATTACAGTTTAAATTCTCAAGTAGAAATAACTTGTTTTCTTCCTTTCAGCATAAATACTTCTTGAAATTATTGATGTTAAAAAAAAAAGATAATTTTTATCAGTCTTTCAGCAAAAAAACGTCTGTTATGCTATTATATCGGAACGTTCAATCTTGATTTTCTTGGAACAGACAACAACAACGGCTAGTTCAGTCTTTATAATAGAGTGGAAGGTTAGAATAAATATTCGGCTGGATTTTATTTGAATATTTAAATCGAAATATTTGGTTTATTACCGACAATATGAATTTAAACAGATCTGAGCTAGTGGTGATAAAATGACAATAATTAATAATAAGTCTTACAATAAAATACATAAGAGAATTTATATATAAAAAAGGAAGGTGAATGTCGCCAGTATATAACGTAATCAAATTAGTGAGATATACATCAATTTTCATTTGTTAAGAACAACAAAAAGTGTCGAACTTATACACAGCAGAGTATAAAATTATAGCAAGGTCGGAAGGATACGAGAGAAAGCATGTCGAAAATAAGGTTTTAAAGGGGGGGGGGCATTTTAAAAGGGGCAATAAATAATTAGAGTGAGTAATGGAAATATCAAGAACATAATCAATAAAAATTAATACACACTTCACAGATAAATGCTACTGAATCAAAAGAGAAAAAAAAGGGATCGACAATTTACATTACATATTTCTAGAATATAAGCATTTTCGCCACTTAGAATAAAAGGGCAATTCCTTAATTAATTGGGTCGGGAAGCATTATTCGTATTTTTATAAAGTGACCAAGGAACGTAAACGAAATAGAGAAATCAATATAATAGGAGACAGATAATTACGTCAAGGTCGAGAAAGGTCAGAAGAAAATCGGCTCAATACACATTAGAAAAGGGAATCATATTATAAAGGTTATACAATTCAATTTGGCTAATCAAAATCGTTACAAAATCATTGTAAAGGAAATATAGAACAAGGGGACATTTTTATAATATTTTAGGTCAGGAGAAAGTTCTGAAGAGATAGGTCGAGATTCTTGGTCACTAAAGGGGTTACATTTTCAAGGGTCTCAATATTTACATGTTAGTTCAAGGGGGATTGGTCTGAATACCACAAACAAATTATAACAGGCCGTGAGGTTACAGCGAGCCAGACGGCCGGCTCTCGAAAATTAAAGAACTAAATTAAACACATTCGACGAAGAAAAAAGAAAATTACAAAGATGGTGCAGCCAAGGAGATAAACACGAAAATATAGCACAAAAACTTGGCTGAGCCCCTAGGGACTTAAAGATCCTACCTTAAGATTTATCGGAGACGGTCTGCTTCTCTGTTACTCGACGCTACGTTACGAATACCCTTTACTGGCTCGCAGCTACAAAGACCCTGTACGTGCGCACAGTTCTCGCACGCACGGGGACTGACGGGCCTCAGAGTAGGGGAAAATAGAAAAAGAAAGGCGCGCGAGACTTAGCTATAGGGATTCCTACGGCAAAAAGAGAGATAGACGATATCCGCTCCACGCTGGTACTCCTCGTTGAACTCCTAGGCGAGGATTGGTGGATAGAACCTTGCGGCCGGCAAATGTAGGGTGGTTCTCTATACAACCCTCGGAAGATTTTGAGAAACATAGAGGCATGATCCAATAAATACATGGTCTAGCCACTTGAGGGCCCCGTTTCATCCAAGTCACGCAACCGCCTAATTCCACCAGTTTGTTAGTATGACCGCGTAGTTTGAGTTTGACGCGTACTCTGTGTACGAGAAGCTTTTTTAGGAAAATGAGTATGTCGAAAGAAATATTATGAAAATATTGAAATAATTAATTCCAAACAAACTTGAAATAAGTACCTTTGGTTAGTGGATATCTGTTGCGAAATACCTCAATGTGAATTGTTCTTTATATAATGTGAATCTTTATTTTTTAATTTCGTAAAGAAACCAATATGGCAAAACAATTCTTTACGAATACAAAATACAAATTGAGAAGTAGTGCTTTTGCCCCGCCTTGCTCCGGTCGCCCCTAATATTGTTACAAAGGACAAATAATGGGGAGTAAGCATACTTCTAAATAATCAGTATATGTATAATTAACAGTTGTGAGACTAAAATCTTGTAAAATTTGGATTTCATTATTTTCTTTTTACACATATCACACTTACTCGTAAGAATGTACATTTTTCGATTTAAGGGTAGTTTTCAGGGCATCGTGGGGGTGTGTTAGGGGCGTCAAATCCATATGTTTGATAGGTCAAATTCTTGGTTGGAAAGTACTCTAGAAGCCTTATAACTTTAATGTCAAATTTTCCCTAACCCTGAACAATTATTCGAAAAATACCAAAAAGTGACTTTTTCCCATGCATTTTCCCATGCAACTTTCAAGTCCCAACAGGCACCATATAAAATCAAAATTTTGAAAGAATAAAAAATAGGACTTTTTTTTTTTTTGATTTCGAAACTTTTTGGGGGGATCGTTTGCATCTAGCATCAAAAAAATTTTGCAATGCATTTTTGGTTAATTTTGGTTAAATGGTTGGACCAACCCAGGAGGGACATCTTCACTTGTTGAGAAAGAAGCTCACCGGCGCGAAGAGGATTCATGCAGAGGTTACATGACCGTTGGGTCAATATGCATCCGGAATGTGCTCATAAAACGCCTCAGTATTTAAGAGATCAGGAATTTTTTTGGCGAAAAAACGGATATAAAGCTCTTTATCGGCAAGAAGAAGAGTAACATCCTCCAGCGAACATACCACCCGTTCCAGTAAGACCACCTTTGCAGATAGCCGATAATGCCGAAATGAGAAGTAGGAGATCTATCCACCAAAAATTCTTTCTCAGGATGAACAAATGATCTGAAAGGAATACTGCTCTCCCCGATTTGGTCCCCAAAGATGTTAATCTCTGGAATCTGAACTGTGTAGTTTACGAGAAGGCGGTCTCCCTGCATAGCGACAATAGAAGTAGCGATACTTCAGTACGCCTGAGTAAGACTCGCGAGCGTATTGCACAGCTTCAATTCAAAATTGAAACGAGGAGACGGCATGCATCAAATATTCAGTGTGTGATTAGCTACATAACATCAAATAAAAAGTTCACTCCAAAAGTTAGGGCACTTGCTCGAAACATAAGGAAAGCAAGTCACACGCTGAACAACTGTAAACTGTTGACCATCAAGCAGCACTGGACAAAAAAATAAGATCTCTTTCAATAGCGAAACAGCGCCTTGAACGGCGAGTAAAGTGGATTCAGGAACATTCATCCTTGTCTACTCATCCTTCCTTTCTGTTCAATAAAACGTCACGTGCCGTTAAAAATACGTCTGGTCGAGAAGAGATTAAAGTCTTCTGGTAGCAAGTATACGGAGGTGCTTATCAGCTAAATGAAGATGCTTCAGATATATCACTCTTTTGTAACTTTTATCGAAGGCAAAGGTTACAAGGTCCAAAGGAAGAGTGTCCACTAATTACTGCTGAAGAAGTGAAGTAATTTATCGCTAGAATTAAGAGTTTTTCAGCGCCAGAGCCAGATAAAATCAACAAATTTTGGTGGAAGAACCTCACTTCTACGCACTATCATCTAGCTCGTATATTTACTACTTTCTTAAACGGAGAACAACCCATCCGACAGTGGCTAGTGGAAGGACGCACGGTATTGATCCCTAAGATCAGCTTGTTTATAAACAGCTACAAGCTATTTACTGGCATCCTTATAGAGAGGATATTAATATCTATCTAGCCGGCATGGAGTGCAGTAGTTGAACAACTTCTTCTTGAGTGCCTGGAGGTGCATCCAAAAATAGTGAGATGCATGAAAGCGCTTATGCTCTTGTGGCGGACAAGATTTGTCATATCATCTGATGAAAGACAAGTGACTACCAGCTATGCCACATACAAGAAGGGGGTCTTCCAAGGAGACTCTCTAAGTCCGATACTTTTCTGCATCTCTGCCTTGCCTTTGTCTGTTGTGCTCCGAGGCAAAAGCTCTGGACACCTATGTGGCCCGCCGAATAGAAGAGAATATGAGGTCAACCAACTTTTATATATGCATGACCTTGAACTCTTTGCTTTCTCGCAAGAGGACCTTAACATCCTTGTGGAGGCGCTAAATAGGTACTCTAAAGCGATTGGCATGAGCTTCGGACTGGACAAGTGTGCCTGCATCCACCTACACCAAGGAAGACTAGATACTACATTATCGCGTGACGATCCTATACTGCTCTACACGTTTGGTGCAGTAAAATGGAATGTCGGTGAGTTGAAGCAACTTGACCGAAGCACACGCAAGATGAGACAATCCATCGAAGTCATTATCCTAGATCTGCTGTACCTCGAATATACCTCCCTCGAGATAAAGGGGGTAGCGGCTTGCTAAGCTTGGAGTGTCTTCATCGAAGAACGGTTGTGGTTACATCCTGTTCAGCTCTAAATAGCACAGATTCTCTTATGCGACTCGTAGATCAACATGAAGTCGCCAATGCTGCAGCGTTTTTTTGCCGTGCCGCAGATAGGGACGCATATGAGCTTGGCCCCCCATTCGATTTCAGCGGCACTACACATGGCCTAGCATCACTAACACCTTTGGTGCTCAAAATTCGTGTACAGGAAGCAGAACATACGCTTCTACACAAATATATCGTGTTTCGATTAACCCTAGGAAAACCGGTGGTTTCCAAGATCAGAAACCCCAGAAATACACTTTGGGGCTCGTATAAAAAAGAGCTCGAAGGGAAGCTTGCGGAATTTCCCACAAGCTGTGGTACCATTGACGAGTTAGAGCACGTCGCGCATTTTCTGCGAAGGGCTCTGACTACATCATATGAAAACAATTGCCCTACAAGACGGCCCAGTCTAAATACAATAAAAATATAGGAAAGTATAAGCGGGTAGATTGGAGGGGCTTCTGCGAGAAATCGAAAAAAATTACGGAAACGGCGAAGCTCGACAAGATCCTGGCGAGAAATCCGGAAGCTCGCCTTGGGCTCATAAGGCTTAATAATTTTAAATCACCAGGGGCGGATAGGATTTATCCAGCGCTTTTACAAAAAGGCATGATTTCGGTCGTCCTTTCTCTGACGGAATTATTTAGGGCATGTATAGCCCTTAAACACGTGCCATCGGCATGGAAGGATGGCAGAGTGACCTTCATACCCAAACCAGGGAGTGAGGGTCACACTGCTGCAAAAGATATCCGACCAATCAGCCTAACGTCTCTTATCCTGAAGACGTTGGACAGGCTGGTCGAGAGGTACATTAGGGATGAAGTGCTCTTGGCCTCTCCGCTGCACAGAGGGCAGTATGCTTTTCAGGCGGGCTGCTCGGTAGAAACTGTGCTTCATGCTGTTGTGAAAATTGGAGCAGCAGTTGGAACAAAAGGGGTATGCTTTGGGCGCTTTCTTAGATATAGAGGGTGCTTTCAGCAACACTCCTCCAGAAGTCATCTGTAGAGAGGCTGTGAGATGTGGCGTGCCGGACCAGTTTGTACGCTGGAGAGGAAGCATGCTACTTCGGAGAAGACTCGAAACCAGATGGAGTGAGGGCCAGTAAGGGAAATAGCTCCGCGGGAATACCTACAGGGGGCGTCCTTTCGTCCCTCCTGTTGTGCATTGTTGTGGACGGCCTCCTTCGAAGGCTAAATAAAGAGGGGTATTATACTCAGGGATATGCGGATGACTCTGTAATCCTAGCCTGGGGGGCTCATCTGGAGACGCTGATGTGTCTTATGAGGTCGGCGCTGCGCATTGTAGAGCTCTGGTGCGATAGCTCAGGGTTCTCAGTAAATCCTGAAAAGACCAACCTGGTAATTTTCACGAGAATCTATAAAATTCCAAAAGTTAACGCTCCTGTATTTTGCGGTGGGAAGCTGACGTTTTCAGATTCGGTTAGATATCTGGAAGTAATTCTAGATAGCAAGCTGAATTGGGCAAAGCACCTGGAGACCCAATGCAGGAATTTTGTCACGACATTTTGGTTGTGCAGGAGAGCCTTTAGGTTGACGTGGGGTCTAGGGCCTAAAATGCTTGCATGGCTCTACTCTGCTGTCCTAAAACCCAGACTCCTCCATGCGGCCGTGGTCTGGTGGCCGCGGGCGGAACTCAAAACAATGCAGGACAGGCTGTGAAGATTACAAACGCTAGCATTTAGGGGCTTGACTGGTGCAAGTAAGACCACGCCCACCGTGGCGATAGGATTCATTCTCTGTGAAGAACCCCTACATGTTGCGATAACCGCTAGAGCGGCACACGCGATGGGTCGCCTGGCAACAGCAAATATATGGAATCGGGGGACTAGGCACACTAGGCTACCGAGTGATATCAGTGCATTGCCAATTCTACAGATGAGGCAAGATAAAATAACAAAACGCTCCAACTTTGCCAAACCTTTCCGCGTCTGTATCCCAAGCAGGAATCTATGGAAAACAAATGATAACCCGCTCCTCCAAGGGGAAATCTGGTATACAGATGGCTCCAGGTGTGAGGAAGAGTCAGGAGCAGGGATTTATGACAGACAGATTACTATCTGTTCCGACAGTCAAGCGACACCAACTGCAATAGGGCAACCAGACATAACAATCAAGCGCAATGAAAGGGCGGACCAGTTGGCAAAACGCGGCGCAGCAAGTGAATCCATAGGACCAGAACTGGTACTGGGAATAGCGTCTTGCTGTATTGGTTTGTCCATTAAAAGCTGGATCCGAACAAAACACCGGGAATACTGGAAGCAGATCCAGGGTTGCCGTCAGACGAAATCCATATTGGGTTATACTCATAGGATGAACAGAGCCAGGGAAATCCTGAGTTTACCCAAGAAATATATAAGGGCAGTGGTACAGATCCCAACTGGGCACAACCACTTAAACTATTGTATGCACAAAATAGGGTATAACCCCACGATAGAGTGCAGGAGATGCGGCAGGGATGATGAAAAATCCCTGCATGTTCTATGCCAGTACCCGGCAATAGTTGGGCTCAGGCAACAGATCCTCCGGGCCCATTTTGTGGGACCAGAGAAAATTACAACGCGATCAGTAGTCGACATACTAGGCTTCGTCAAGAGGTCTGGGGTCAACTGCTGAGAGCGAATAAGTACCTTGTGAAAACACTAACGTGGTTTACACACAGGGTCTTTTATGTCACTGTGCGCACTTTCACTGCGCACCGCTCATAGGTTAACTGACGAACTGCAGCGCCACTCACAGGACCTGACCCTATTACTATCTAGATTTTTCAGATGGGGGAACCGAACTTCCATATTTTTCCGAAGACGAGACATTCCAGTTTGAAAAATCGTTTGTGCCTTAAAATCCCCTGTGAGTAAACGGAGGGTTAATTTGAAGCGACCAAAATTAAACTAAATAAAATAAATTTTGGTATTTAATTTTTTTCCCAATTGCAAGATGAAGTTGTTTGTTTTTAAATTTTTATTGAGTGGAAGAATGGGAAGTATTGTTTTGTATGTATTGTTTTGTGGCTTGAAATGGGAAAATTTTTATTTTGATCAAATTGGTAGTACATTTTATACTTTTAAGGTTTTTATTGAGTTCGATATGATACATTTTTTTATTGGAAGAGGCTACTTTTTAACAGAATTCTATTTTAGATTTTAAAAATTTGGTACGGTTTTTAATTTTCCTAGTTTTTCATAGAAAATTGAAATTGTCCAAGGAAACTTGGATGTATACAAAACATTTTTTTAATAAAAATAAATATTTTATTGCGATGATTATGTAGTCTTCTGGGATGGAATAAATATTTTTTTCAGTTTCAATATGCATTTATATTAAAAGAAGATTTTTCACACTTGGATAGTTTTTGCTTTGTGTTGACTATGATGATTGTTAGAATGCAGTAAATATTTGTTGAATTGAATGTAATATTCCTTTATATCAAAAGAATATTTCTTCCATTCAAGTAATTATTTGATTGCAATGATTATGTCTACTTCTGGCAATAAATAAATATTTGTTCAGGTTTAATGAATTTACATTTATATTAAAAGAATATGTTTTAAATTTAAATAATGTTCGCATTTGATTATGATAATTGTTAGAATGAAATAAATATTTGTTTAATTGAATTAATATTCATTTAGCTTCAATTAATATTTTCCCAATTTAAGTCATTATCCCGTTGCAATGATTATGTCAACTTGCAGCATGCAATGAATATATATTTTAAATTAATAAGTATACATTGGTATTGAAAGAATATTTTTTACATATAAAGAATTTTCTTATTGAGTTGATTATGGTAATTATTAGAATGCAATAAATGTTTGTTTAACTGAATGAATATTCATTTATGCTGAATAAATATTTCTTCAATTTAAGCCATTATTTCGTTGCGACAATTATATCAACTTATAGTATTAAATAATTGTTTTGTTCAATTGAACGAATATCGATTTATCCTGAAAGAATATTTTTTAAATTTAGATCATGGTTTTATTATTATGGTTTTGACAGTTCTTAACAAGGAATAAATATTTCTTCAATTCAATGAAAATTCATTTATCTGGAGTGAATATTTTCTGGACTAAAAACAAAAAAAAATTAAGTGCTCTAGTGATGTCTGCATTGTTTAATTTTAAAACATATGTGTCCTTTTCAAAGAAACGATTTCATTGGACTAAGGAAGTAGTTCTTCAGGCGCCTAAAACATATTCAATAAACCTAGGTTCCTTCCTTCCAGGAAATAATTTCTTTGACTCAATATTTTTCACTTTTAATGCGAAGGAATGTTTACTTATATTAAAGAAATGTCACCAAATAAATCATTTTCTTGAATGGATGCGTGAATCTTTTGCATCTAAATAATATTAACTAAACTGAAGTAAACAATTCCTTGGTACAAAGAAAAAAACCCAAAGAAACGCCTTTCCTTAAATCAAGTAAATTTTTGTTTCAGTGTCGTGTTAGATTGTTCGATGAACATAAATTTAAATTTTGAAAGCACATTTAAGAGGATCCACTTATTCCAATTAGTTTTCTTACTTGGGAATTCCATGAATATACACTGCTACCATTTACATAAAATCATGTATGGACTGTTGAAACGTCAACGCAATTAGAGAAACCCAGATTTGTTATTTTGTAATTTCAAATAACTAGGATGAATATTGACACCGAAAATTCTAGCCATTTCTTCCACGGTAAAATTACTAATGTAAAACTATTTTTGAACGATCAGGGTTATCCATACATAAATCTGTACTGGTGTACTCCAAAAGCACTCTGACCTGCTCCTACTTACTTCTTCCTTCTCACTCCGACCTGTTTCGGAGCTGGTTGGAGTGCTTTTGCAGTACACCAGTGCAGGAACGTCCGTTTTTTATCCCAATGCTCAGGTGGCGGTTGTTATCGAGAACCACGTTCTTATTGCAGTTCTCGATGCTGTGGAAGGCATTGAAGTTGTCTTTTCAGCATACTATGTATTTGGTTATGCTTGCGTTCCGGGGGGAGCGCGGTGTGCACACTGAAAAAAAAAGTTTTTGAATCAAACAAAATTTCTTTGATTCAAAGAAATGGTCGTATTGAATACGTCCAATCTCTTCTCACCAACCTCATTCTTTCTCCCTCTGGAAACACGCTGTGGACTTCGCGTAACCGGCATGCTTCTACTCCTTCTGAACGGACCGTTAGCCCCAAATCCCTCTCCCTGTTACATCACTTCCCCACCCTCACTTTCTACCACAACCCCAAACTTTAAATAAATTACCCAAAACTCACCCTCCTGTACTGATTTTTTTTTTGCAATGTGCAGCCACCTCTACTCCTTCTCCCTTCACACCCCTCGAACTCCAGCCCACTGCCAAAAAACCCAGTGTCCCGCCGAAGCGAACCTAACCTCAAAATCAACTCTCGTCAATTTTTATCTTTTTTTTTACTAAATTCGCAGTTTCTACTGCTCCCTTCATTCACACTTGCACTTTCACCCCAGTCCCCTTACTCATCACACCCTCACCACCCTCACTCACCTTTTCACTTCTCCCCAGCCAAAAAATGATCGCACTCGAGAAACACCGTGTAACTTCTATCGGTACTGGAAACGGAAGCCTGTTAAAACATTATTATAAAATTCAGTGAAAAATATTTATAATTAATCCCATGATTTAAGAATTTTTCGGATATAATCTCGATAATGTAAAAATTTGTGGAGTACTGTGCAATTCATGATTTATTGTACTCAAATTCTTTGAGAAAGCGTTAAAATATTATTATAAAATTCAGTGAAAAATCATTACAATTAATCCCATGATTTAAGAATTTTTCGCAGGTAGTCTCGAAAATGTGAAAATCTGTGGAGTACTGTGCAATTCTTGATTCATTCTAAAAAAACTGTCTGAAAAATTGTTAGAATATTGTGATAAAATTTAGTGGAAAATCATTATAAATAATCTCATGATTTAAGAATTTTTCGGATATACTCTCTATAATGTAAAAATCTGTGGAGTACTGTGCAATTCTTGACTTTTTGTGGTCAAATTTTTTGAAAAGGTGTTAAAATATTATTATAAAATTCAGTGAAAAATCGTTATAATTATTCCCATGATTTAAGAATCTTTCGGATATACTTTCGATAATGTAAAAATCTGTAGAGTACTGTGCAATTCTTGAATTATCGTAATCAAGTTGTTTGAAAAAGGGTTCAAGTATTATTATAAAATTCAGTGAAAAATCATTATAATTAATCCCATGATTCAAGAATTTTTCGGATATAATCTCGATAATGTAAAAATTTCTGGAGTACTGTGCAATTCATGATTTATTGTAATCAAATTCTTTGAGAAAGTGTTGAAATATTATTATAAAATTCAGTAAAATATCATTATAATTAATGCAATGATTTAAGAATTTTTCGGATATACTCTCGATACTGTAAAAATCTGTGGATTACTGTGCAATTCTTTATTTATTGTAATCAAATTCTATAAATATGTCGTAAAATATCATCACAAAATTCAGTTCAAAATCGTTATAATTAATCTCGTGATTTAAGAATGTTTCGGATATGCTCTCGATAATGTGAAAACCTGTGGAGTCCTGTGCAATTCTTGATTTATTGTATTCAAATTCTTTGAAAAATTGTTAGAATATTGTTATAAAATTCAGTGGAAAATCATTATAATTAATCCAATGATTTAAGAATTTTTCGGATATACTGTCGATAATGTAAAAATCTGTAGAGTACTGTGCAATTCTTGATTTATCGTAATCAAATTCTTTGAAAAAGGGTTAAAGTATTACTATAAAATTCAGTGAAAAATCATTATAATTAATCCCATGATTTAAGAATTTTTCGGATATAATCTCGATAATGTAAAAATTTGTGGAGTACTGGGAAATTCATGATTTATTGTAATCAAATTCTTTGAGAAAGTGTTAAAATATTATTATAAAATTCAGTGAAAAATCAATATAATTAATCCCATGATAGAAGGAATTATCGAGTATACTCTCGATAATGTAAAAATCTATATAAGAACGGTGCAGTTCTTGATTTATTGTAATCAAATGCTTTGAAAAAGTGTTAAAACATTATTATAAAATTCAGCGAAAAATCATTATAATTAATCCCATGATTTCAGGATTTTTCGGATATACGCTCGATAATGTAAAAATTTGTGGAGTACTGTGCAATTCTTGATTTATTGTGGTCAAATTTTATGGAAAAGTGTTAAGATATTATCATAAAATTCATTGAAAAAGCAATATAATTAATCCCATGATAGGATAATTTTTCGGATATGCTCTCGATAACGTAAAATTCTGTAGAGTACTGTGGAATTCTTGATTTATCGTAATCATGTTACGGGATATCATTATAAAAACTGCGATTGAAGTATGTGGCACGGCGGTTGTAGGAAGAAAATCTGGTGATGCATTGTGGAATCATGAAATTAAGGCAGCCCAACAGGAAAAGAAAAAAGCACGCGAGAGAACGTTAAACATCAGAGGTCTTAGCGATGAGGAAAGAAGTAGACTTGAAGATGATTACAGACACAAAAACTTCATTATCTTCATTAGAACTGAAGATAGTACAGTTGTATATTTATGTACAAAAAATGAACAATTTGTTATATTCTACAAATTTTTCGACATCAATTTGTCTAGGAATGTTTAAGGTACCACCAGGAATTCTTTCAGATTTTTCCTATTATTTTTTCAATAAAAAAATATATTCCAAATTTCACTGTCTTTAAAAGCTGTCAAATTTCCCTACTTTTTAACAGATTTTCGGGTCTGTGCGCTATAAAAATTTTTTCGGCATATTTGTTTCAGGATCATTAACGTACAACATTTTGACCTTTAAAATGATTCTTCATTCATGGAGCTACCATTTTTTTTCACTTACTTTCTTAACGTCAAAGCCAGAGGACTCGAATTTTCTCGCCGATGGTAAATAAATGTTTTCATATTTTTTCTTCTTATTGCCTTTAATAGATATCTTGTTTGCCGACAAGTACCAAAGGCGCGAAAATTTAAAACAGGTGTTTATAATTTTAAGATGAATTAATTATAAAACAAGGATAAGAATTATTTTAGGTGCTGGAGAACACGCGGTGACAAAGTCAGAGGTATAGTATTCACAGATGGAAGAATGATAACACATCACTTCACTAAAATATAATAACTATATTCCACTTGGATCAAATCACTATTACTTACATTGATGGTTTAATATTAGAAAAATGGTAGTTTAATTATTCGCGACTTTAAATGCGGTTTACGAGGAGAAACACGTGCACACTCGTTCGCCATTAGCAAGTAATTGGTGAAACAAAAAGTCGCACAATCGCAGTCGAAAATGAATGAGCTTAGGCCACTTGGCTGATGGAAGAAAATGATGTAAATTGAAATGTGCAATCTAAGCATCCTGCGGAAGATGTCACGCTTGACACAAGAAATAAAATAAAGAATTTAAAGAAACTTTTAGATAGGTCTTATTCCCGTTCAAAATTCGATGATACATACGGCTAAATTGAGTTCGTTTTCTGAACTGGCAGTAAGGCCAGTTGATTCAGGCCCCTTTTATAGATGCCGTTTGGTGTTCGAATTGTTACCACACGGACCAAACCGTCGTGTCCAGGATGTAGTTCTTCGATGCGTGCCAAACTTCATTTGGCTGGTGTCAGCTTTTCTTCTTTCAGAAGGACGATGTCTCCAACTTTGACCTGATTCGTCTCCACTAACCATTTCGAGCGTTGTTGAAGATGATAGGGGTATTCGCGAGACCATCTCTTTCAAAAGTTATCTCGCATTTCGGAAAGCAAAGCCCAACGTGTCAGAGCCTGATCATCGACATCAGTTAGCGAGGGCTCTGGGACAGCTGTCATAGGACCACCAGTTTGAATATAACCTGGCGTGATGGCATTCATCGAAGTTGGATCATTTGGATTAGGGTAAAGCGGTCTTGGGTTGAGGAAAGCTTCGATTTGACACAAATCCGTACTCAGACCCTGATAACGGCAGTCCTACTACATATCGACCTGAAGAGTTTCTAGAGTGATTATATTTGAATAACAGTTGACAATCTTGTTCTTTCTTCGTTAGGAAGGTTCTTTTTGGAATTACCTCTAATTCCTAGAAAAGTCGCAATTGATTGCTGAGACAGTTCTTTTCTACAGCATAAAGAACACTGGCAGAATCGATAGTATCATCTTCTTGACGATTCGTAGGACGACCAAACACCACCCAACCAAAACATGTGTTCAGTGCAGTGGAACTATTTAAAAGACCTTGTTTTAGGCCCTCGCGAAGTACATGACCGAAGAGATCAACACCCATTTAACAGTCGACACGTACTTGACGATGATAGTCAGGATCAGCGAGCTCAAGGTCTCTCAAGTGTGGCCAGTCCTTGAACTCAAATCTTTTTTTCGGAAGCAAGTGGATAAAAGATTTCATAACTAGAGCTTGCATTGGAAGTTCGAACTGCGAGTCTCGAGGCGATCTGAGTGATGAATGAACGTTCGGACCTAGAATCCAGGAAGCCCCTAACCAAAATTGAGTTTCCATTGAAGGAACTCAGTTTTATATAAGCTTTTGCAAAAATGCTCTTTGTATTGTTACGCTCAGGTTTTGATGTCAGATGATTGACCAAAGCAGAAGAGTTACTGGCCGATATAGAATAACCCGAGGATGGTTGCTCTGTCGGTGAATCGGTTTTCACCACATGATCATTTTTTCTCTGAATGTCATCATGTATAAAAGTATCATGCTTCTTTGAACAAAAAAAGCATCGTTTATTTGAAGGGCACGAATTGGAAGCATGGTTTCCACGTAAACAATTGAAACAAAGTCCTAAGATTGGTCATTCTCTATACGTTGGGAAGTACGGAGCCCTTTAAATCGTGGACAGTAGGATATGAAGTGAAAGTGTGGCAGCATGGTGCAGGTCGAGTAAATGATCACAGTTTATTTAAACACAAAAATGAATTAATTTATTCAGTTGACACGAAGTGTACAATTACTCACAAATTCGCAAATTCTCTCGGTCTCAAAAAAGAACGCATAGATCTTCAACTCGAAGGTGTAGATCGACTTCAGACGCATATCAAATATGTCACTTGCAGCAAAATCAAATCTCGAATCAATGACGCTCAATTAGCAATGTCATTCTTACTTTTCAATGAAATTTCAAGTCGTATGCCTTCAATGCCACTTAATCCAAATGCTTTTTCGATACCTGCGAACATTCAATTAGCTGACCCCGAATTTCATAAACCGGCTGAGATAGATATTTTAATAGGTGTCGAATTTTATTATGACCTTTTACTCGCTGGAAAAATTCGCGTACCAGGCCAAACCGCGATATTTAAGGAAACTGAATTCGGCTGGATCGTCGCCGGGCGTCACAGTAGTTCCATGCAAGCTGTTCGTGATACCAATCACATGAAGGCGTCTTGCAACCTCATAAAGTTTCCAGAGTTGCCAATTTTGTGAGAATTAGAGGCGGAAAATCTTCCCAATTCCGTTCAAAAGAGGAGCAAGCTTGCGAGTCTCATTACGCGAATAATACCATCCGAGATGAGACTAATCGTTACGTCGTAAAACTTCCATTCAACGAGAAAAAAGATTCTCTCGGGGACTCGCGAAACACAGCTTTGCAGCGTTTTTATGTGCTGGAGAGAAAATTCAAGAAAAATCCGAAATTTAAGTCAGAATATGTTGATTGTATTCAGGGTTACATCGAAGAGAAACACATGTCTCTCGTTCCAAGCCATGATCTTTCAAATTCAGGCTATTTTTTGCCACATCACGCGGTAGTCAAGGAATCGATCCTCACAACCAAAACTCGAGTTGTCTTTGACGGGTCGGCGAAAACATATACCTGCCTTTCATTAAACGACACTCTTATGGTAGGTCTGACAATACAAGAGGACCTATTTTCTATCGTGACTCGATTCAGATCCTTTCCATATGCCTTTACAGCTGACATTCAGCAAATGTATCGGCAGATTCGGGTTAGTTCGGAAGATATAAAATTCTAAAAAATCTTATAGCGCGCAGATCCTACGGAACCTATCAAAATTTACTCCCTTAACAGAGTAACCTTTGGCACTGCGTGTGCACCATTTCTCGCTGTGCATACGTTGCATCAGCTCGCGGACGACGAACAAGAATCTCATCCTATCGTAGCACAAATTCTAAGGCGTGACTTTTATGTCGACGACCTTCTCTCAGGAGCGCATACTTTTCAAGCCGCTCTTGAGCTTAGAACTGATTTAATCGCTCTTCTAGCCAAGGGTAGTTTTATTCTACGAAAATGGGCTTCCAATCACCCCGATTTATGCAATGAAGCTGCAAGCGAAAATTCAACCACTTTTAGATCACTCGATCCGTCGGAGACAGTAAAAACATTAGGCTTGCATTGGGATGCGAGCACTGATACCATTTTATATACCGTCCAGTTACCAACTTCTAAGAATCCAATAACAAAGCGAGTAATTTTGTCTCAAACTGCCAGTCTCTTTGACCCTTTGGGATTACTGGGGCCAGTTATAGTTAAAGCAAAAATAATGATTCAGCAACTCTGGAAATGTAAAATCACTTGGGACACACCCGTCCCAAATGAAATCAAAGAGACTTGGGTTGAAAATCGAGACAAATTACCACTATTGAATAATCTTAAATTCCGAAGATGCATTACAATTCTAAATCCAACCGAACTCCAGCTTCACGGTTTTTGTGATGCAAGTGAAAACGCTTACGGTGCGTGCCTTTATCTTCGATCGTCCAACGATCAAGGTAAGCACCATTGTGCTCTCATTTGCTCAAAAACGCGAGTCGCGCCGATAAAAACGACCACACTACCTAGATTGGAATTGTGTTCTGCTAATTTACTAGCTAAATTGTACAGTGCCGCGATACAATCACTGCAAATGCAATTTTTAAAGGTATGTTTCTGGTCCGACTCGACAATTGCACTTAATTGGATCAATACGGAACCTCACACGTTAAAGACGTTCGTTGCCCATCGTGTAGCAGAAATTCAGGAAAAAACTAGAACCCATGAGTGGCGACACGTACCCACTCATGACAATCCTGCGGACCTGATTTCACGCGGACAGGGTCCAGAAGAATTTCTAAAAAACAACTTTTGGTCCCATGGTCCAGAATGGCTTAGCCAAAACACTGAAACTTGGTCACAATTTAATTTCAAAATGACCGAAATTCCAGAAAGCCGCGAGCCTAAATCAAGTGTGTCCTTAAAGATTACTCAAAAAGGAGTAAACCTTTTAGAAAAATTCAGCAAATTCCAAAAAATCCAACACGTCGCCTATTGTTTTAGATTTTTCAATAATGCAAAAACTAAGGATAAAAGGTCCAGGGCAAAAGCTCAACTATCACAAACGGAACTCGAAGCAGCTTCTCACGTGATTATTCGATTAACGCAAGCTGAAACCTTTTCCGCGGAACTGGCTGATTCAAAAGGATTCAAAAAAATTCAGAAGAATTAAAAAAAAACAAAAGAATGCAAAAAATTCAAAATAATAAGAAAAAGTTCAAAATAATTAGAAAACATTCAAAAGAATTGGACAAAATTCAAAAGAATTCAAAAGGATTCAAAATGATTCAAAAGAATTAAAAAAAAATGCAGAAGAATCCTAAAAAATATTAAAGAATTAAAAAAATTCATAAGAATTAGAAACAATTCAAAAGAATTCAAAAAATATTACAAAGTTTTGAAAAATCAAAAGGATTCAAAATTCAACACAATTCGAGCTAGATGCAAAAGAATTGGAATTAATTGAAAAAGAATCCAAAAAAATTTGATGATTTTAGAAAATTTAGCGTGAATTTAGTAGAGTTCAAAGGAATTCCAGAGAATTTCATAAAATTTATAAGAATTCAAAATTTTACTAAGGAAAGCCAAAATTTTAAAAATTTTCTTCGATTAAAATAAAATAGGAAAAGACACAATTAGGGCAAATTCCTAGCAAGTTGTTTGATAATTTATTCTTTTTAGGTGAAAATTCAAATATTTTTTTAAAAATTAATTTTTTGTTGAAAATTAGTCATTTTTGGAAGCAAATTAATCTTCTGCGTTGAAAGATAGTCTTCTTGGTTGAAAATTTTAATATTTTATTCAAAATTGGTTCTTTTGACTTCAAAAATTAATTTTTTTTATTTAAAATTTAACTATTTCATTTTTGCTTGAAAATTCGTGTATTTTTTTGAAAATTAATCTTTGTGGGTAGCAAATTATCTTCTTGGTCAGAAAATCACTTTTTCAATAAAAAATTCAATTCCTTGTTTAAATTTTTGAAGTTTTTTGTTGAATTTCATTTTTCTTCGAAAATTCATAATTCTTGTTGAAAATTTAACTATTTTGATGAAAGTTCCTTTTCTTCGGGGAAATAAAGTTTTCAACTGCGAATGCAATTATTTTATTTTTTGTTTGAAAAATAATATTTTAAAGTGTACAATGTGCTTGAATAATGTGCATATTATTCTTTTTAATTCAAAAATATTCAAAAGAATTCAAAAGAATTTGGATGAAATTAAAACGAATTGGATAAAATTCAAAAGAATTGGATGAAATTGAAAAGAATGAGATGAAATCTATAATAATTCCAGTTGAATGTTAGCGAATTCAAAACAAATCGAAGTAAATTCACAAGAATAGGAATTAATTGAAAAGAAATGCAATAAACTTGCTTGCTAATTTATTCTTTTTAGATGAAAGTTCAAATATTTGGTGAAAAATTAATTTTTTGTTGAAGATTAGTCTTTTTTGGTAGCAAATTAATTTTCTTCGTCAAAATATAATCTTCTTGATGGAAGACTGCACTATATAATTGACCGTTGACCTTTTTCGTTAAAACTTTTTTTTGTCTTAAATCATAGTGACTAAAATGATTAATTTCTAACCCGAGAAGTGACTAAACTTGATTAAAAGTGAACAATGTACTTGAATAATCTAACTATTATTCTTTTGAATTCAAAAAATTCCAGAGAATTCAAAAAAATGCAGAAGAATTTACAAAATGCAAAAGAATTTAACAAATTCAAAAGGAATTCAAAATAATTGAAAAAAGCAGAAGAATTTTGAAAATGTAAAAGAATTCATAAAAATTCAAAAGGATTAGAAAAAATTCAGAATAATTTAAATATTCAAAGGAATTTTAAAAAATTCAAAAGGATTTTAAAAAATTCAAAAAATTGCAGAAGAAATAAAAAAATTCGAAAGAATTCCAAAGAAGTGGATTATATTCAAAAGAATTTTTAAAAATTCAAAGGAATTAAAAAAAATGAAGAAGAATTTAAAAAAAGCAAAAGAATTCAAAAAATGCAAAAGAATTAGACAAAATTCAAAAGAATTGAAAAGAATTAAAAAATTATGAAGAATTCAAAAGAATTTTTTAAAAAATGCAGAAGAATTTCAAAAAATGCAAAAGAATTCAAAAAAATTTCAAAAGAATTAGAAAAAATTCAAAAAAATTTGATGAAATTCAAAAGAATTAAAAAAATTCAAAAGGATTCAAAAGAATTTGAAAAAATGCAAAAGGATGAAAAAAATGCAAAAGGATGAAAAAAATGCAACAGAATTTTGAAAACTCAAAAAAGTTAGAAAAAATTGAAAAGAATTTTAAAAAATCAGAAAAAAAATTCAATAGGATTCAAAAAATTCAAAAAAATTTAGAAGAATTGGCTTATATTCAAAAAAATTCTAAAAACTTCCAAAGAATTTTAAAAAATGCAGAAGAATTAAAAAAATGCAAAAGAATTTTAAAAATTCCAAAAAATGCAGAAGAATTAAAAAAAATGAAAGAGAATTCCAAAAAATTCAAAAGGATTCAAAGGAATTAAAAAAAAATGCAGAAGGATTTTAAAAATTCAAAAGAATTTTAAAAATTCAAAAGAATTGGATTATATTCAAAAGGCATTAAAGCTATGTGAGAAACGAAAAGAGATTATTGTACAAAAATTATCCACTCAAAAAAGATTTACAAACTTTGCCTGAATTTTTTTTTCATCGAAGACGTATTTTTTATTTCATTCGTAAAAATTAATATTGAAAATAAAGAAATTGAATTTATGGACAAGCGATACAAGCTAAATGAAAACATGTACAAAAATTGTTTACCTAAAAAACAGCTACATATTTTTCAAAATAATTTGTTGATAGGATGCGTAGTTTTGGTTTTGATCTTGAAAAATAACATTAAAAATAAATGTAGAAAATTTGTGGAAAAATAACAGAAGGTACGTAAAAAATTGTCAGACAAAAGTTATTCGTCCAAAAAAGA
>JAABKJ010075445.1:95169689-95223045 GCA_011634705.1 Andricus grossulariae | reverse complement strand
ATTTCGAAGCAACGAAATTAATTTTTAACTAGAATAATTAATCTTCCACCAAAAAAATGAATTTTTAACACAATAGTTGAATTTTTTATAAAAAAAAAGACAACTTTTCAACAAAATAGTTAAATTTTCAACGAAGAAGATTAAATTCCTATAAAAAAAGATAAATTTTCAACAAAAACTGGAATAGTCAAGGTTACATTTAAAAAATTTCATTTTTATAAAAAAAAAACTAATTTTCAATCAAATAGATAATTTTCCAACCAAATTTTGAATTTTTAAAGGTATTTTAACCTGATAGTTAAATATTTAACCAATGAACAGAATTTTCAACCAAATAGCTGAATTTTCAAGCGAAGAAGATAATTGTTAAAGCAAACATGGAATAGTTCAATTTTCAGTAAAAAAATTCATTTAAAATAAAAGAATTATTAATGAAATAGATCAATTTTTAAGCAACGTAATTAATTTTTAACTAAAATAATGAATCTCCAACCAGCAAAATGAATTTTTAACGAATTATAAAATTCCCAGATTTTAAAATTCCCGGATTGTGAAATTCCCGAATAATAAACTTCCCGAACATTTTATAATATTACCGAATTGAAAAATTTCTGAATAATAAAATTCCCGACAGTTTATATTATTACCGAATTTGAAAATTCCCGAATAATAACATTCCCGGCAGATTATAATATTACCGAACTAGAAAATTCCCGAATAATAAAATTGCCAAAAAATAAAAATCCCGATTTGGAAAATTCCCAAATAACAAAATTCCCGAATAATAAAATTCCTGAATTGAAAAATTCCCGAATAATAAAATTCTTGAATAATAAAATTCCCGAATAATAAAATGCCCGAATGGGAAAATTCCAGAATGATGAAATTCCGGAATTGGAAAACTTCAGAATAATGAAATTCCCGAATTATAAAATTCAAGAATAATAAAACTTCAGAATAATGAAATTCCCGAATTATAAAATTCCTGAATATTGAAATTCCTAAATTGGAAAACTGTAGAATAATGAAATTCCAGAATAATAAAATTCCCGAATGAAAAAATGCCTGAATAATAAGATTCCCAAATGGTAAAATTCCAGAATAATAAAATTCCTGAATTAGAAAGTTCCAGAATAATAAAGTTCCCGAATGATAAAATTTCTGAATAATAAAATTTCCAAATGGTAAAATTCCACAATAATAAAATTCCGGAATGATAAAATTCCAGAATAATAAAATTGCAGAATAATAAAATTCCCGAATTGGAAAACCTCAGAATAATGAAATTCCTGAATTATAAAATTCCTGAATATGTAACAAAATTCCCGAATGGGAAAATTCAAGAATAATGAAATTCCTAAATTGGAAAACTGTAGAATAATAAAATTCCCGAATGATAAAATTCCTGAATAATAACATTCCCAAATGATAAAATTCCAGAATAATAAAATTCCGGAATGATAAAATTCCAGAATAATAAAAATCCTGAATTGGAAAACTCCATAATAATAACATTTTCGAATAATAAAATTCCCGAATGGGAAAATTCCAGAATAATGCATTTCCTGAATAATAAAATTGCCGAATAATGAGATTCTCGACAGTTTATAAAATAACCGAATTTTAAAATTTTCGAATTATAAAATTCCTGACCGAAAATTGCCAAATTATAAAATTCCCGAATTTAAATAATTTAAATAATTCCGTAATATTATTATTCGGAAATTTTTTAGTTATGAAATTTTGTTATATTCATCTTTTTTAATTTACGATTCAATTCATTTTTTTTTAATTCAACCATTTAGTTAAAAATTCATCTTTAAAGGTTGAAAATTCAGCTATTGTGTTAGAAATGTAACTATTTTATTTTAAATTAAGCTATTTGATGGATAATTCTTTTTTTTGTTGTTAAAGATTCAACTATTTTGTTGAAAATTGAATAATTTTTCGAAACTTCAACTATTTTGTTAATAATTATCTTTTTTGTTCGAAAATATAATTTCTTTGTTGAAAATTCGTCTTTTTGGATCGAAAATTCATCTTTTTTGGATTGAAAATTCATCTTTCTTGGTAGAACAATTTTTGCTTAAAAAATTCAACTGCCTTCTTAGACATTTGCCTTTTTGGCTTATAAAATTCATCTATTTGATTGAAAACGCAATTTACCAAAATTTAAATTAAATCTTTTTTGTTTGATAATTCGAAAATGTTGTTGAAAATTCATCACTTTTATTGTAAGTTTATCTGTTTGGTTGATAATTAATTTTTGTTGTTGAAGATTCAACTATTTTGATGAAAATTTAATTATTTTGTGGAATATTTCAGTATTTTGTTAAAATTCATATTTTTCATTAAAAATTATAATTCCTATGTTATAAATTCGTCTTTTCGGACCAAAAATTCATTTTTTTTTGAAAATTCATTTTTTTTGGCAGGACAAATTTTGGTTAAAAAATTAAACTGTCTTCTAAAAAAATTGTCTCTTTGGCTTGAAGATTCGACCATTTGGTTAAAAATGCAACTTTTAGCGGTTGAAGTTAATTTTGTTTTGTTTAAAAATTAGACTATTTGGTTAAAAATTTGTTTCAAGATTCTTATAGATTAGTTTTATTCAAAGGAATTTAAATGACAATATTATGTTTACATATTTTGTTTTGTTATTTTAAGGCGCATTTTCTTTAATAATATCCTATTTGCCAATGCTAATTATTTTTACTTCACGATCCGTATCAAAATAAATTTGATTTAATTAAAGTAAATGTCTTCCGGCGAGTCATTAAAATTAATCTATATAATTAACTTCCAACCTAAAAATAAGACAAAAATAAGAATTATTCAGATAAATAAGATATTTCCGGAAATCATAGAAAATTTATCAAAATATATTGAGAAATAAAAATCTTTAAAAATATTCTAAAACCTTATAAGTCGTATAAAATCATTCCATATCTTCCGAAATTCTAGGAAATTCCATTCTTTGAGGTCGATCAATTCCCTCAGTTCTCTGAGTTTCCTGAGTTCTCCGGGTTCTTTGAGGTCCATCAATTGACTAAGTTCCCTGAGTTCTCTGAAGTACCTCAATTCCCTGAGTTCTCTGAGGTCTCTGAGGTCCCTGAGTTCTCTGAGTTTCCTGAGTTCTCCGGTTTCTTTGAGGTCAATCTATTCCCTGAGTTCTCTGAGTTATCTAAGTTCTCTGAGTTTTCTGAGTTCCCTGAGTGTCTCGAGTTCTCTGCGTGTCCTTAGTTCCTGAGGTCCCTGAGTTCTCTGAGTTTCCTGAGTTCTCCGGGTTCTTTGAGGTCGATCAATTCCCTCAGTTCTCTGAGTTTCCTGAGTTCTCCGGGTTCTTTGAGGTCCATCAATTGACTGAGTTCCCTGAGTTCTCTGAAGTACCTCAATTCCCTGAGTTCTCTGAGGTCTCTGAGTTCCCTCAGTTCTCTGAATTCCCTGCTTCTCTGAGTTCTCTGCGTACCCTGATTTCTCAGAGTTCCCAGAGTTCTCTGAATTCCCTGAGTTCTTGAGTTTTCTGAGATCCCTGAGTTCTCGGAGTTCCCTAAGTGACCAGAGTTCTCTGCGTGCCATGTGTCTCTGGAGTTCTCTGCGTGCCTTGAGTTCCCTGAGTTCTCTGGGGTCCCTGATCTATCTGAGTTCTCGCAATTCCCTGAGTTACCTGAGTTCTCTGAGTTCCCTGAGTTATCTGAGTTCTCTGAGTCCCCCGCGTGCTCCGAGTTCTCTGAGTCCCCTGCGTGTCCCGAGTTCTCTGCGTGTGAATTTAAAGAACATGAATTTTCAACCCGAAAATTGCATTTTCAAACAAAAAGGATTAATTTCTTACTAAAAAGAGATGAATTCATTCTACAAAACCATTGAATTTTTAACAAGAAAAGTATAATGAGAGCCGATCTCTGCATGCCCTGAGTTCTCAGAGGCCTCTGAGTTCTCTGAGTTCCTTGAGTTCTCTAAGATTCCTGAGTTATCTGAGTTCCTTGAGTTCACTGAGTTCTCTGAGTGCCCCAAGTTCTCTGCGTGCCTTAATTTCCTGAGTTTTCTGAGGTTCTTGAGTTCCCTGAGTGTCGTGAGTTCTTTGCGTGCCCTAAGTTCCTGAATTCTCTAAGGTCCCTCAGTTCTCTCAATTCTCTGAGTTCACTGAGTGCCCTGAGTTTTCAGCGTGTCCTGAGTTCCTTAATTTCCTTAGTTCTCTTAGGCCCCTGAGTTTTCTGAGTTCCCTGAGTTCCCTGAGTTCTCTCAATTGCCTGAGTTCTATGCATGTCCTGAGTTTCCTGAGTGCATTGAGTTCTCCGCGTGCCCTGAGTTATCCGAGTTCCCTGAGTGTCCTGAGTTTTCTGCGTGCCCGAAGTTCCTGAGTTCTATGAGGCCCCTAAGTTCTCACAATTACCTGAGTTATTTGAGTTATCTGAGTTCACTGAGTGCCCTGAGTTCCCTCAGTTCCCTGATTTTTTGAGTTCCCTGAGTTCTCTTAAGTCCCTGAGTTCTCTGAGTACTTTGAGTGTCCTAAGTTCTCTGAGTTCCTTCAGTTCTCTGAGGTCTCTTAGTTATCTGAGTGCTGTGAGTTTAATGAGTGTCCCGAGTTCTCTGAGTGCCCTGAGTTCACTGAGTGCCCCGGGTTTTCTTCGTGCCTTGAGTTCCCTGATTTCCTGAGTTCTCTGAGTACCCTGAGTGCCCTGAGTTCTCTGCGTTTCCTGAGTTCTCTGAGGTCCCTGGGTTTTCTCAATTACCTGAGTTCCCTGAGTTATCTGAGTTCACTGAATGCCCTGAGTTTTCTACGTACTCTGAGTTCCCTGATTTCTTGAATTCCCTGAGTTATCTTGGGTCCCTGAGTTCTCTGAGTACCTTGAGTGCCCTGAGTTCACTGCGTGCCCTGAGTTCTCTAAGTTCCCTGAGCTATCTGAATACCCAGTGTTCTCGGAGTTCTCTGAGTTCCCTGAGTTATCTGATTTCTGTGAGTTTAATGAGTGTTCCGAGTTCTCTGGGTGCCCTGAGTTCTCTGCGTGCCCTGAGTTCCCTGAGTTCTCGGAGTTCTCGGAGTTCTCTTAGTTTCCTGAGTTGTCTAAGTACTCTGAGTTCTCTGAGTTCCCTGAGTTCTCTGAGTATCTTCAGTTCTCTGAGCTCCCTTAGTTCTCTGAGGTCCCTGAGTTATCTGATTTCTGTGAGTTTAATGAGTGTCCCGAGTCTCTGGGTGCCCTGAGTTCTCTGCGTCCCCTGACTTCCCTGATTCCCTGAGTTCCTTGAGTTCTTTTAGGTCCTGAGTTCCCTGAGTTCTCGGAGTTCTCATAGTTTCCTGAGTTCTCTGAGTTCCCTGAGTTCCCTGAGTTCTCTGAGTACCTTGAGTTCTCTGAGCTCCCTTAGTTCTCTGAGGTCCCTGAGTTATCTGATTTCTGTGAGTTTAATGAGTGTCCCGAGTTCTCTGGGTGACCTGAAATAGAGTCTAATCGAATGACGTGATGAATAAAGTATTATAATCAGTGTATGATTATTGGTCATTCCACAAAAATATCATTTTTAGAGACTATTTTCATTGACTTTATTTGTGAAATAGAATAGAATAGAATAGAATAGCATAGAATAGAATAGAATATAAAAGAATCAAATAGAATCAAATAGAATAGAATAGAATAGAACGGAATGGAATAGAATGGAATAGAATGGAATAGAATGGAATATAATGAAATAGAATGGAGTAGAATTGTATAGAATGGAATAGAATGAAATATCATAGAACAGAATGGAATATAATTGGATAGAATGGATCAGAATGGAAAAGAATAGAATGGAATGGAATAAAATGGAATAGAATCAAATAGAATAAAATAGAATAAAATGGAATAGAATGGAATAAATTGAATATAATAGAATGTAATAGAATGGAAGAGACTACAATAAAATGGATTAGAGTATAATGAAATAGAATGGAGTGGAGAATATTAGAATAGAATAGAGAAGAATAGAATAGAATGAAATTGAATGTAATGAAATGGAATAGAGGAGAATAGAGTGAAGTAGAATATAATAAAATGGAATAGAATGGAGAAGATTAGAATAGAATAGAATAGATAGGAATGGAATAGAATGGACTAGAATGAAATAGAATGAAGTAGAATCGTATCGAATTGAATAGAATCGAATAGGATGAAATATAATAGAATAAAATGAAATAGAATGGAATATAATTGGTAGAATGGATCAGAATAGAAAAGAATACAATGGAATGAAATAAAATAGAATAGAATCAAATAGAATAGAATAGAATAAAATGAAATAGAATAGAATGTGATAGAATAGAAAGGAATAGAATGGAATATAATAGAATGGAATAGAATAGAATAGAAGAGAATAGAATGGAATTGAATAGAATAGAAAGGAATGGAATAGAATAGAATAGGATGGAATAGAAGGAAAGAGAATGAAATAGAATGGAATAGAATGGAGTAGAATCGAATAGAATGGAAGAGAATAGAATAGGATAGAATAGAATAAAATCGAATAGAAAGAAATGGAATAGAATAGAATGGAAGAACATGGAATAGAATGAAATAGAATGGAACAGAATGGAGTAGAATCGAATAGAATGGAATAGAATGGAATATAATGGAATATCATAGAATAGCATGGAATAGAATTTAATAGAATTGAATATATGGAATAGAATAGAATAGAATAGGATGGAATATAATAGAATAGAATAAAATGGAATGGAATGGAATAGAATAGAATAGAATCAAATAAAATTGAATAGAATAGAATAGCATGGAATAGAATAAAATAGAATGGAATATAATATAATAGAATAGAATGGAATAGAATGGAATGGAATGCATTATAAAGGAATAGAATGGAATAGAATAGAATATAATGAAATGGAATAGAAAGGAATAGATAGAATAGAATGAAATGAAGTGGAATAGAATAGAATGGAATGGAATAGAAGAGAATGGAATGGAATAGAATAGAATGGAATAGAATGGAATAAGATGGAAAAGAATTGAATAGAATGGAATGGAATAGAAAAGAATGGAATAGAATGGAATGGAATGGAATAGAATGTAATAGAATAGAATAGAATAGAATAGAATGGAATAGAATAGAATAGAATAGAAAATAATAGAATGAAATGGAATAGAATAGAATAGAATAGAATAGAATATAATGGAATGAAATAGAATTGAACAGAACAGAACGGAATGGAATAGAATAGGACACGACAGGATAGAATGGAACAGAATGGAACAAGATCAAGTTAAATACTCTAATTGATTATTGCAATGAAAAAAATGATGGGTAGGAATTTATATCAGGAAAAAAATGATGCTAAGTAGAATAGAACGGAATTGAAATGAATACACTATTATATAACTGATCGCGGTAATAATTTGTTTGATGGAAAATAATATTTTTATTTAATCAATCATTTCTACCGATGTTATTTAAGTTCTTCAGTACAAGTATGCACATTTCGTAAGAATGATCTTTGAGGAAGTATTGATGATTACTCGTAATTTCAGAAAAAATATTATCGAACTATAAAGAATATTTTTTATTTTTTCTCTCTATAGACGATAAGAACATATTTATTATTCCCTGATTCGTAGATATTTATAATCGTCATTCGAGATATAAAGACGATAAAGCTTCAAAACAATTTAGTAATTTCTAAAACGTTGAAGGGATCAGCTCGAAAATAGTACAACTTTCAAGATGAAAACATTTTTCACAATTTTGGGAATCTGCATATTAGGAATTCTGGTAAAAATATTTCTCTATATTTTTTGTTAGTTTTTTTTTGAAATTCAAATATTGTCTACAATGTAATTTTAAAAGCGTTATTGTCGGTCATAACTTTATAGTATCTATGTATATAAATATCATTACTATTGTAGTAATATAATTTTCTCTTTTCAAACTCAATAAAAATCTAAAAAAAAAGTTCCTCTTCCAATTTGTAAAAAAATAAATACCAATATTTCCTCCCATCCAACTCAATAAAAATAAGAAAATAATTGAAAATAACAAATTATTTTCTCTAAGCTCAATAAAAATGTTAGGATGTAAAAATGGCCTCTTCCAATCATAACAAATAAATAACCAAAATTTCCTTACTTTCCAACGCAATAAAAATGTTGAAAATAAAAAATTGTTATAATGGTTGATATTTCAACAAAAATGGATTTAAAGTAAAAAAAAAAATAGTTTTAATTTACAAAATCAAATAAAAAAAAATTTTATTTCTCAACTGAAACAGATTAATTTTCAACCAAAAAGTTGCATTCTTAACCAAAAAAATTGATTCTCTACCAAAAAACATGAATTGTCAACAAAATACATAAATATTTGACAAAATAGTTGAATTTTCAACCAAGAAGATTAATTTTTTACCAAAAAACACAAATGTTTATTAAATTACATAAATTATCAACTAAATAGTTTGAACCATGGAATTTTATTTGATTAATTTTTGGTTTATATTTTTTTCTTTTTTAACAGTTTTTTAACTAAATAGTTAAATTTTTTAACTGAAAAAGGTCCATTTTCAAACAAAAGTGGAGTAGTTACATTTTCATTTAAGACAATTAGTTTTCAATAAAAAAAATGATTTTTCTATAAAGCAGTTTAATTTTGTACCAAATGTTTGAATTTTGTACTAAATTATTGAATTTTCAAGCCAAACAGACGATTTTTCTACAAAACAGTTTATTTTTTCACCCGAGAAGATGAATTTTTAACATAAAATTTAATAGTTGATATTTCATCAGAAAAACATTTAAATTTAAAATAAAAAACAGTTTGATTAACCTAACGAAGATGAATTTTCAACAAAATACATAAATTTTCAACCAAACAGTTAAATTTTCCATCAAATTGATGAATTTTGTACCCGAAAATACGAATTTTAAACAAAATAGATGAATTTTAAATAAAAAGTTAATTTTCACGAAACATATCAGAAGGTGGGCTGCCATCAATTATCAATTAAATCGGTATATTTTTATTCCTTATTCGAAATTTAATTTAAATTGTAAAGAAACTTTTTGAAAAATATGGGCTAATTTGATCAATTTTTTTTTATGACCAGTATAAATATAAAGGGGGTTTCAATAATTATTGAATTTAAAAAATGTCTATTCTTTCCCGCGTTCAACTCATTAAAAGTCTAAAAAAAAACGTTCATTCAATTTGGGAAAAATAAATTCGAAAATCCAGTCCCTTGAACTCAACAAAAATAAAAAATTTCCCTCTTAAAAGTAAGAAAAAATGGAAAATAAAAAATTCTTTTCTCTAAACTCAATAAAAATGTTACAAGGAAAAAATGGTCTAATCCATTAATTAAAAAAAAATATTATCCAAAATGTCCTTGCCTTCCAACTCAATAAAAATGTTACAAATAATCTTTTTTAATTCGAAATAAAAAAAGAGTTAGATTTAACCAACAAAAACGAGTTTTTAACAAAATACTTGAAAAATCAAGTAAGATAGATTAATTTTCAACCAAATAGTTAAATTTTCAACCAAAAAGATGAATTTTCAACAAAATACATCAATATTTTCAACGGCTTTCTCGTTTCAAAATGTATCACTTTTGGTAAAAATATTTAATTTTTGTTAGTTGAAAATTCAACTATTTTGGTAGGAAATTATCTTGGTTTGGTCGATGATTCAGTTTTTTTTTTTTTGAAAATTCGCGTATTTTGTTAAAAATTTAATTTGGCAGAAAGTACAAATTTGGTTGAAAAGTAACTTTTTTGTTAAAAATTCGTCCTTTTGACTTGAAAATTCATTTATTCGGTAAAAGAATTTAATTTTTTTTTAAATACAACAACTGTTTGGTTAAAAAATGTGACTGAAAAATCTTACCTCAACTAATGCAAGATTTAAATTTTTTATTTAATATACAAAAACAGTAGAATTCATTCAAAAAAGATAATTTTTCAACAAAATTGGTTCTTTTTCAACCAAATTGTTGAGTTTTTAAGCCAAAAAGACAAATTTTTAAAAACAGTTAAATTTTTAACCAGTAAATATAGATTTTTAACAAAAAAGTAATGTTTCAACCAAATAGTTGAGTTTTCTATCGAAACAGAGGAATTTTTAATCCAAAAAGACGAATTTCCAACAAAATAAGTACATTTTTAACCAAAAAGATAAATTTTCAAATAAAATTATGTGTTTTTAAACAAAAGGGTTTTTTCTATCAAGAAGATTAATTTTCTACCATAAAAGATGAATTTTCAACTAAACTGATGAATCTTCAACAAAAAAATGAAGTTATAACGAAAATTGTTCAACATATTCATAGTTCAATATTTGAACAAAAAAATATTTAAATTTTAAATAAAGAACTAGCAATAATGCATAGGTCGATATTTATGATTTTCATAAATAAACTTTTTTCTTCCCCCAACTCTGTGCCTTGACACAAACGGTTCTTTAATATTTATTAATATTTTCCGAAAATATTTCCACGTTATTTTAACTTTTATTTTTAAATATGGGCGAACAAATTTTGATCTCAGGACTGAGTTGATCAGCTGGTATACTCATTACATGGCCTTAAGACTTATTAAATGTTCCAAGAGAATGAAAAGTTTTTTGTTCCTTTTATTCCTCATGGTCTCAAAACATTTCAATTGATTTCTTAAACTTTCGAGAAAGAGTGTAGAAGATTTCAAAAAAAACTTTATTACCTGAATATCTTTTAAACTGATTCGAATTTTTCCTAATATTTTGTAAAATCCTGGAAAATAAATCAAAATTTCTTTCAAAATTTCTAGATTCTTTTCCGAAATATCTGAAATTTTTAAAAATCATTCCTAATTTCCTCAAGAATCTTAGGGAAATTATATTTGACGTGCTTGAAGTTCTGAACGTTCAAAGGAACGAAATTTTTTACTGATGACTTTTTAAATTAGAAAAAGTGCTCAAATGTTTATTCATTTATATTGAAAATAATTTATTATTGAAGCAGAATTATAATGCATATTTTAAATTGCCGCTGAAACAATATTTATGGGTAAAGTAGAAATGGGGACAAATATTTCGTTCATTTTAACGTTCGAAACTTCAGGTACATTTATATTTGTATAACTGAAAGCAAACTGATAATACTCATATCCTTATTCTTAGATCACAGAATCTAATTTTAGCTCTAATTTAAGTGTTTAAAAACTGAATTAAAAAACTTTTTAATCAAATATACAATAAAAATATTTCAAATCTTTCATGTTGAAATAATTTAGAAGCTTATTATAAATTTTAAAAGGTTTCAAGAGAATAAAAATATTTTCTTAAGATTTTTTGGAAAATTTTAAATGATTTTTTTTATAACATTTATTTTAAAAGAATATGTCGAAAGATTTCATAACATCCCAAAAGATTTTCAAAATGATCAAAAAGGAATATGGAAGATTTAAAGGAAATTTGTTTATTCTGCAGAATTTTTTCAAAATATTAAGATAAGATTTTAAAATAAATGATTTCCAAAATTGTTTTTCCAATCGTTAAAATATCTTAAATATCTTTTAAGCTACTCATATTTTTCCTCAAATTTGCCTAATTCCTCTAAAATAGAATAAAATTTCGTAGAAAGTTTCTAGATACTTTTGTGACATTGCTGAAATCTTTCAAAAACTTTTTGAATTTTCTCGAGAAACCCAGGAAAATTATATTTATATAACCGTCAAGCAAATAAATAAAGAAAACAAAAAAATAAATATTTATTCGAAATTTTTAATTTGTATTAAAAATTTTTCCCCCTTCAAAATATAATTTGCGTATTTTTTTTAATCTCTGAAGTGGACAATCTTTTTTGGTTGCAAATTCAACAATTTTCTTGAAAATTCAGCTTTCTGGTTCGAAAATGCATATTTTTTGGTAGAAATGTAATCATTTTTTACTAAAATTGCAAATGTTTGGTTTAAAATTAAAATCTTTTTTGGCTTAGGATTCAACTAATTTGTTGAAAATTTATATTTTTGGATTAATTGAATTCAACTCGTGTTGATTTAAAATTAAAAATAGTTTTTGCTTTAATTATCAACTACTATATTGTTCTTTGACAATTCATCTTTTTGGTTGAAAATTCAACTACTTTGTTAAAAATTTACTTTTTTGGTTGAAGATTAATAATTTTAGTTCAAAATTCATCTCTATTATTAGTATTTGTTTATAAATTCAACTGTTTTCTATTTAACATTAAAATCTTTTTGGATTGAACTATCAACTATTACATTTTTCCTAGAGAATTCAACTTTTGTTTGTTAGTAAACTTCTTGGTTAACAGTGGGATCACCTTGTTAACAACTTTTTTTTTTGCTTGAAAATACATCGTTTTAGTTGAAAATTTAACTTTTTTGGTAGATAATTAATATTCTTGATAAAAAATTGATGTATTTGTTCAAAAATTCAACTGTTTGATTGAAAATGAACTTTTTTGTAAAAAAAATTCACATTTTCGGGTTAAAAAATTTAACTTTTTTTGTAGAAAATTCGTCTCTCTTGGAGATAATATTTAAAAAGATTTCAAAAAATTCCAACAGATTTCCAAAATTGTCCTAAAAGAATTTTAAGGATTTCAGCCATTTTTTAATTTTGTGGTATTCAGTCAAAATTTAAGGAAAAATTCAAATTGTAATAAAATTCTCGACGCTGTAAAATTCTTGAAAGAGAAAATGTTTTAAACAGAAAATTTACGAAATTATAAAATTGCCAATAATTAAAAATTTTCCAAATTGAAAAATTCCGGAATAATAAAATTTCTTTCAGTTTTTAATATTATTGAATTTGAAAATTCCTGAATATAAAGAATTTAAACGTTATTCTTTCCGTTTACCACCCCCCCCCCTTCCCTATGTAAAATACCGTGAAATTTTCTTCGGACCAACCCTTTCTCTCCAGCCATACGTAACATATTATTTATTCTGTTTAAAGTCATAATAAAATATATCTTTCGATCTAATCCACTTAAAATCAAGCAGATTCAACACTTTTCGCCAAATCTCTGATCATATCGTCGTGAATTTTATAAAAACTAGTAGAACTATTTTTTTTTATTTTTGGTACAAAATTGAGCCTGATAAAACAAAAACACACTTTCGGAAGGTTTTTATTTTTTTCCAAGTAAACAAATGGACAAATCCTGATGTACGACACGTCATTTTGTAGATATTTGTGAGACATATATGTATGTATATTTGTGACATATATGAGTAATATATGTGAACGCTCCCTGATGAAAAGCGCGAATTATGGAATTTCAATCTATTTACCGCAATTGCATACTTCCATTTGTATAAAATCTTAAAATAAATTGAAAAATTTTTCGTCGAAATTGAAATATTTAATTTTGCAGAACCTCTCGAATTTAAATTCATTTATATGAAAAATTGTCCATTTTTGAATTACTCAATTCAGAATGCTTTTATTACGAAATAATACATTTTTTATTATTCTGAATTTTAAATTATTTATTTCTAAAAATTCTAATCGGAAAATATTCCATTTCCAACGGTTTGAACTTTTAATCTGAAATGTTTCGATTTCGAGTTTCTCAATTTCAGAATCAAATTGATTAATTCTGAACGCTTTGAATTACAAATAAGATAAGTTAAACTTCTTCCTAAAGAAATTGATAGAATTAAAAAAAAATTAGTTTGAAAGTCTCGAATTGTGAAAGGTTCTGCTTTTAAATTCTTATAATTGGAAATTATCCAATTTTACACGCTTTCATTCAGAAATTATACAAGTTCAATTCCTTTTCATTCCATGCGAAATTTTTCTTCTTTTTTCAAAATTTTACCCATTTAAAATAATTTGAGTAGGAATGTTTTCAAATAAAAATCATTTCATAAATTTTCAAAATATTTTAAACGCTTTCAATTCGAAATTATGAGGAACAAAAATGATGGTCTCATCGGGGTTCTCCGTGGATGAGAGCTGAGTGGCGCTCGACAGCTAACTTTACAGCAACTCTAATCCGCTTACTATTTATCATCTTTCCTTAAAAAATATAATAATTGCTCTTACTCTCATTATTATTCATAGAGTTGTTTTGAAATTACAGAACACTTGAGAGCATTGGTAATTCTGCCTGCTTGATTACCAAACACCACCTTCATGACTAGGAAAAGACCTGCTATGAAGCTATCCAAAAAAGAAAAAAAGGTTTTTATTAGTTTCAGTTACTCCTAAAACAGCATTCAGTAAGATTTGTTTATTAATCTAGTCAATATGACTATTTTCAGTCAAAATGAAATAATGGTGTTGAAGTGCTAAAAGCCACTGGCGCAGTTCCACTCGCTGAAAAGTTCAAAGTGCCAGACAGTGCTCTTCTCCAAATTTTACTGGTAAGAATATTCTTCAATATTATTGATATGCTCTCTTACAACTGTTTGTACTGTATACAAATTTCTACATTTTATATAAACATTTCAGTTGGGAACAAACATTGACGATCATATGAATGCTTTCCGGAATGAAAAAATATGTACAGCCGTACATTATATGCATTGCTTGCTGCGAAAATACAGATATTTCATTTAAGGTGACGGCATTATATTCAACTGAATGATCGCGCAAGTCCAATTTCAGCTTTCGATATTTCGTATAAACTCCACTATGTGCTTAACGTAAACTTTGCGCCTTCCTTGAGATTTTTTTATAATTTTATCAAATGTTTTGTTTATAAAACATCAAAAGAGGCAAAAAATTCGATTAGATCTTTGCAAGCAGCTTTAAATAGTTTTAACTTTTCTGCCGTTGATAACATGGAATGCGACTAATTCAGGCTGTAGATATTCGTATGGGCGGCCGCACACAATAATGCAAAATTCTTAGTAAAGCTGAAATAGGTAAAATGGGGAGGGGGGCGCTAAATCACAATTCTACAACTAATAAGTTTTGTTTTTTACGACTTTGAAACACAACAGTGTGAAAAACTGTCTGGCGACCCTAATAAAAATAAACACGTACCAAACCTCTGTCTGGCATAAAGAGTTGGCACCAACTGCATAACCAACAACAATATGAAGAAGATTTGTCAACATTGTGGCTTTCGAGACAAATGGGACTAACATAATAACAATCAAGCTAGGTCAGGTAAACCTCATAGATAGATAGTTAGTTGGTTTTAGGACGGGCGAGGAGCCCATAAAAAGCTCCTCTGGCGCTTAAGCTATACAGCCTATTGTGCCACACTCTTACTTATTCGCTCTCAGCAGCCGACCTGAGACCTCTTGACGAAGCCTAGTATGTCGGCTACTGATCGTGTTGTAAGGATTTAACCAAGAAAGAAATTTTTTTAACAAAATTTTTGAATCCTCATCTGGAACATATTATTTTCAACTAAACGATTTGATTTTTAACCAAAAAATTGATTTTCTTGCAAAAAAGACGAATTTTCAACAAAATGCACTAATTTTCACTGAATAATTAAATTTATAAATAAAAAATATCAAATTTGAACGAAAAATGTAATAGACTTTAATTTATAATTATTTATTAATTAATTAATTTATAATTTATATATTTTTTTAATAGACTAGTAGACTTTTCAACTGATAAAAATTAATTTTGAACAAAAAATAGTTGGATTATCTTATTAGGTTTTATTAATTAAGTTAAGTTATTAAGGGACAAACTATGAAGCCTGCGATAAATAAATGGCAGTTTTAATAATAATTTATAATCTAAAGAAAAACATTTTAAATAAACATTGAACTTCATTTTTTATACTCGAAAAATTTTATGACCCTATTTTGACACTTTTTTTCAATTTTTGACACTATTTACACTATTTTTTATCTCTAAAGTGAGTCTGAGGGCTGTACTTGGAATAGGGAATTCTCCAAAAGAATTATAATTCTGAGTTGGAACAAAGTTTTTCAATAAAAAATTATAATTTTGACTTTGAGACAGGGAATTTGAAAAAAAATTATAATTATGAGTTGGGGCATGGAATAAATAAAAGAAATATAAAAAAAATTATGTTTTGAGACAGGGAATTTCAGTAAAGAATTGTATTTTTTAATTTGGAAAAAGAAATTTCCTTCAACAATTATAATTTAGACTTTGTGGCAGGGAATTTACTTAAAGAATTACAATTTAGACTTTATGACAGAAGATTTTTACACAGAATAGGAATTTTTTAAAATGATTTCAATTCTGACTCAGAATAAGAAAATTAAAAAAAAAATCTGTTCAAATTTAGAATCATAACTTTTTTTTAACAAGTTCTCTGTTCTAAAACGGAATAGTAATCCTTCAGGCGAATAGTAATATGATTTTTGAACTTAGAATTATAAGAATTAGAATTTAGAAACCAATTTTTTTTGCATAAATATTATTAATTTTGTAGGCATATGGTTGGTTTTATACCTAGAAGAATGTAGAAATTGGGATATTTTAGCAACCCTGAAAAAGACATGATTTAATGTGAATAATATGTTTTCCATTACTTCGACTTCTTTTATCATTTAAATTAGCGCCCGTTCCAATTTGAAACGATACATTTTTTCGCGAAATTGAAATAATGTAATTATTATTAATAAAGATAGAAAATACAATTTTTTAAATCCTAATTGAAAATACTCATAAATACTTATTAAATTTTCAAAGCATATAAAGGTCGAGCATATTCTCATGCCAAATTAAACAAATTTTCTATTGTTTCAAAATCTTTTTTGTTAGTCTATATATTTTATTAATGCGATCTTTGATGATATTATTTATTAACAGCAAATTATAATTGTTCAATTGTAAGGTGGTTTTTACTTGGTCTAAATTTTCTTTTCTATATTTTGTATCACTTTATTTATTACATCTGTCAAACCTTTTATCAAACCGATCTTTTGACTGAACAAATGATGGGATTCATAATTTAAATAGCAACCAGACCAAGATGGTTTTTTAAATCAATATGTAATTTCTCCATTAGGTATTCATCTAATCTTCAAATCTAAGAAACTTAAGGTTTTTTTTTCGTTTTCAAGTATAAACTGAATGGATTATCAATACTATTAAACACATTTGAAAGCTCTATAATTTTATTAGTTGAAACAATTTCATATATGTCTTCTGTTATATATAACGTTTATAGGAAATTGGTTTGAAAGATAATTTAGATAGGGCTCTTTTTTCAACATCTTCATAATTCATGTTATGTAGAGAAAAAACTGTATTAATAAAAACAGTTCTAACAGCAATTAGAGTTTCATTTGTTGATATTTTTGTTAAATTTGTATGCAAATTAAATTTTTCTTTTATGCAATCTAAAGCTAAATCGAGAGGAATATTATCAAACATTGAAACATCTCAAGATGCTAATGAATGAGGAGAAGGTATCATAATGTTATTAATATTTGGTTTGATATCCGAAATATTTTTTATGAACGACTCAGTTTTTCCTGAAATTTGTTTTAAAATATTTGATAATTATTTTGCTAGATTGTAAGTTGGTGACCCAATTGTGAAAACAATCTTCAGTTTAGACCTGCTTTATGTACCTTAGGGAGTGCATAAGCCTTCGTCACAACACTTCTATGGGTTTTTAATTATTTTCCCATCTGGAAACAATATCATTGCATTTAATTGTAACTATATGTATATGTATATTCAGTGAATGGGAGTATTTCCTCACTGTAAATTTTCTTCGACCGTTGTATTAAATAACGTAGTTATTCTTCATGAATAAAATTAATTTGGTCATACGGTCATATAAAAGGCAATGGATTCAGATTAACTTATTTTATCAAAAAATTATTCTTTAAAGTTAACTAATTTTTGATCGAATATTTTTCTATGAATAAAAGATGACTTTTTATAAGGAAATACAGCTTGAATAAAGTAATCTGTGCACGAAGGTTTCCAACATAGAAAGCCTTTTGAAGTTTTTCTTTCAATTCGCTATTGCGGAAAATTCCAACGAATGGATTTCCTCATACATGACAAACAAAGATCTAAAGATTTATACCAATTTTTATTTTTTTAATAGACGAAAATGTTTTTTTATTGTCTTGTAATTTAGTGTCAATTTCATATACGAATTTTTAATCACACATCAAAATAGGAAAAAGCTTTTTAATTGAATCATCATAACTTTAATTTGTGGCAATGAATAAATGAAAGAAATTTGAACAAAATTCTAGTAAATGATTGCAATTAACTTCACTGGGGACAGGGCAACTTCAAAAATAATTATGATTTTTAGTTGGTGACAGGAAATTTCAGTAAAGAAATATAATGTTGACAATTTGGACAGAAAATTTCAGAAAAAGGATTATAGTTTTGACTTGGAACAGGGAATTTCATTGAAAAATTATAACTTCATATTGGAACACGTAATTTTTCACATGAAACGAGGAATTTAAAAAAAAATTCTATGTTCCGAATCAGAATTTATTTGTGTTGAATTTTTTTTCACTTTGCATATAACAATTAGAATAGAAAATGTTGTGAATAAATATAATTCTGATATGAGACAGGGCATTTTCAGCTTGAATTAGGGAATTTCCGTGAAGAATTATAATTTAGACTTTGAGACACGGAGTATTATAAAACTTTCGTGATTCTTAGATGGGGCAGGAAATGAATAAAAGAAATAAAAAAATTTGCACATAGAATCACAATTATCCTGACGTAGAACAGGGAATTTTCTATAAGAATTATAATTTTAAATTGCGACATGAAATTTCAGTAAAAAAAAAAAAATTGGATTTTTCGCCGGAGGTAACTTTATGTGAGCTCTGAAATAGAACGTGGTGGGAATTTACAATCGACCTCCTGCTCCAAGTCAGAATTCGCCACAATTTGAAACTTCCTCTTTACAAATTTTGGAAAAAGTGATTCAATATACTTCTGAATTAAAATTGAAAATTTTGTTAATGAATAGAATTCTACTTTAAACCAGGAATTTTTGAAATGAAATAAATTAAAAATAATCATATAAATGATAAATGATGACAAACAAAAAAAGACAATCCTTGTTCCCAGTAGGAATTAATTTTTCCAGAGATTGAAACTTTCCTTTTCTATCTTTGAGAAAAGAGGTTTTATTATATTTCTGAATTATAAAATAAAAGATTTTGAATAAGTGTAATTCTGATTTGAGATCGGGAATGTCCATAAAGAATCATAATTCAGAGTTTTCGACGGGGAATTTTTTAAAAATGTTATTAATTGACATGGAACAGAAGACCACTTCCACTACTTTTGTAAAAGATTTCTCCTAGATTACTTTCTTGTCTTTTCATTTCTAATGCAATAATTCAAATTGTACGAGTTCAATCTAAAAATCCAAATAGTGGAAAACTTGTTTGAAATAGGAATGTCATTGGCTGGTAAGAAAACACAATTCTTGTCTCATGTATAATTTAATTCGCTTACCTCGAGATCTTCAACATCTCTTGATTACATATATTATTATAGGTTTCATAATGTGTATAGATAGTTTTGGTTTAAAATTTCATCTTGAATACAATTATTTACCTTCCTTTTTTTACTACTGCCGCAACTCCATTATAATAAATTTATAAAAAAAAGTCACTGCTAGCTTGTTGTAATTGCTGCTGCCTGAAAAACTTTTTTCGTTTAAAACTAATTATTTTCATTTTTATTTTGGATGCCCGGCCTATCTTCTTAGTCAGTTGGAAGTGGTGCAGAATCAATTAGGCTATCGAGAGCTGTCTTGGTAAGAAGTAGAACCTTTTTCTGCTTCTTTTAATGAAAAGTTTAAGAATCTACTTGAGGAAAAAGACGTGATAATTTACGTAGAACAAGTTGACAATAAAAGGTAAGAGAAGTGGTAACATTTTTGTTTTTGCAGAATTCACAGTTTCCTCTATTCTCCTCTTTTCTCCTTTTTTTAAAGTATTCATTTTTCTCCCTCTGCTTTCAGGAAAATACCCCCGTATCCCCTTCTTTCCTCATTATACTTTTTTCAGAAATGATACACTTTGTTAAAAAATTCTACTATTTAAATCGAAATTTAATCATTTTGTTAAAAATTGGACTTGTCTGATACACATTTATTTTATTAGTTGAAAGTTTAACTATATGGTTATACATTTTTTTTTTTTTGTGACGACTTATTTCTTTTTTGGGATGGAGAATCAGTTTCGCTTACCAAAATTTAACTGGTTTATTTTTGGGTAAAAATGAATCGTTCTGAGTTGAAAATACATTAACCTTGAAATTTTTTGGACAGAAGGAGCAGAAGTGGATGACGTAAACGTTCCAGTTGCGTCGGGATTGGTTGCTTTAAGGAACCATGATCGTATCTTCCGGAGCCTACAACTTCTCACAATAACATTGTTCGTCTTTTTTTGAAGTTGTGGAACGGAAAAGTTGTCTCTGTTCTATCTGACCAACTGAATCGGTTAAGCTTTGTGCAGCCAGTCTGTGACAAAGATACACCCTGTGTCACCCTTATCGATTACTCCTGCTCGTTTCGTACCAGCGAATCTCATTCTGGCATTGAATTATTGGGATTCCCAGATACGAGATTCCGACGAAGGGGAGTGAATCCAACAGCACCTGTTCACTTCGAGAAGGAATTTGTTTTTGTGTGTGCTCTGAACTGTGCAAGAGAAGCTCGTTTGCTTTTCGATATCTCCTCATGTTTTCATACTCTTACAATAGTTTTCACGAATCATCGTGAGTGCTTTTTCAATTGCGATGACGTGAGAATTTTTTGTTTAATTCAGTTTTCATTTTAGACGAAACTGTTATTTATATTGAGTATTAGATATTATGAAGTAGTGATTATCAAATTCGGGAGCGTCCACATATTGCCCTAACGTCAAAAAGTGTCACATATGAGGGTGGCCGCAAATGTTTTGTTCCATGTGACACTTCTCTGATCAAAGAATAAAATTTAAGCCTGTGCTGATAAATAAAAGATTAGTACACTGGATTCCCGATATAAGAATGGTTTCGGGTGTGGCTTGCAGCAGCTTTCAACATAAATCAAGGGAATTTAAACGTAAACAGGCAGGGCCGCATGAGCCGTTTCTGTTGTATTTGGATGCATGCAAACAGCTGAAGTATTTTGCTGGAAATTCCTATTTTTTGTTGAAAATCAAACAATTTTGTTAAAAAGTATTTGTTTCTAAATTCAACTGTTTAGCTCAAAATTCGTCCTTTTGTGCTAAAGATTGAACCTTTTTTGATCGAAATTTCGTTTTCTTGTTGTTGACAATTAATTTTTTAACTGAGAATTAATCTATTTCATTTTTGGTTATGAATTTATATTCTTTAGTTGAAAATTCATCAAATTAGTTCAACATTCAACTACTTTGTTAAAAATTCAGTTTTCTGGTTAAAGATTCTGGATTTGAGTTGAAAATAGTTTGGTTGAAAATTTACCATTTTTTTGAAAATGCATGTATTTTGTTAAAAATGGTCCTTTTTGATACAAAATTAATATTTTTTCTTAAAAATTCATCTTCTTGTTTAAAAATTGAACTATTCGTTTGTTGATCATAAATTTATATTTTTCATTTGAAAATTCATTTATATTGTTAAGAATTTGTGTTCTGTATAGAAAATTAGTATACTTGGTTGTAAATTCAACTGATTAGTTGAAAATTGAACTACTCTGTTAAAAATTCATTGTTTATTGCAGATGCTGCATTTTAGTTCAAAATGCATCTCTTTGACTGAAAATTTTACGAGTTTCTTTTGAAAATTCCTTTTTTCCAGTAAGAAATTAATTTTTTTTAATAAAAATGTAACTATTCTGTGTTTTGGTTAAGATTTATCATTTTTAGTAGGAGTTGAAAATTAAACTAAATTAAACTATGTGGATGAAAATTCATGTATTTTGTTGAAAATTAGTATTTTTGGTAGAAAATTTATCTTCTTTGCAGGAAACTAATGTTTTTGGATAAAAATGAACCTATTTTATTTAAAATTCATCTCTTTTGGTAGAAATTTCATCTTTTTTGTTTAAAAATTTGGTTGAAAATTCAACTACTTGGTTGTAACTTGAACTATTTTTTTAAATTTTATTTTCTATGTTAGAAAATGTATTGTTTTTAGTAGAACAGTCAACTATTTTTTTGAGAAATCATGTATTTTGTCGAAAATTCGTGTAAATTATTTTAATTTGTTATTTTATTTTTTCTAGTTCCTATTTTAAAGCATCGAAATCTAAATGTGGCAGTTGAACGTCAAAGGTTTATTAAGCTTGTAATAAAAGAATTAAAATTTGTTTAAAAATTACTTGTAACATTTATTCTAGCAATTTAAAATAAATTAAATGTGTAGTGGAATCGAAATTGTTGAGTAGATACTTATTTGTATTGATATTACAGGCCTCTTTTTGTGTAAGCAGTAGTCACTTTTACTTACTTTTTAGCTTAAATTAGTCACTTTTCCACTTTTTAGAGTTTCATATCTCCGGGCAAAAACCCTTATAGTTTCGGTATTAGGGTCAAACTTTTGCTTTTCTTAGATCATCAGGGCTTAATTCAGGTACAGCGGGTTTTATTGTCGCATGCCAGGACGGTGTCATTTCCACCTTAGCATACCGCGACCGCATTTTATGTCAAGAACGACGTATATCTACAGACATAATGCGGCACTAAGAGTGCTTTATTACCATCTTTGTCGCTCTTACGGTGTTGGCCGCGACCCTGCCCTGCCGAACGCTCCAAGGGAAAAATACTTTGGAATGTTTCGAAAATCTTTTAAAATATTCTTTCAAAATAAATGTTTGAAATTAAAAAATTATTTAAGATTCTTCCACAAATCTTAAGAAAAAATTCTTATTCTTTCGAAACCTTTGGAAATTCTTAAACAGCTTTAAAATTTGTTTTTCTAAATCTTTAAAAATCTACATAATGTTTTAAATTTGTAGCAATCTTTTCAAGTTTAAAATTCTTGTCGTTTCTTTTCGAAACTTCTAAATATTTCTTACACTTATTCTAATTTTTTTCTGAATTTTATAATCCTGCGAAGATAAAAAATTAAAAGTCATAATAAATTTTCCATGGAATCGTAACAAACAAATTTTATTATCCGAAAATGTTCCAAAATCCTTATAAGGTTCAAAAATTTCATTTAAAAATCTTCAAAAAACTACATTTTGTTAAAATATTATCAACTTATTTTTCACAAGTTTTTAATATATAGAACTTCAAAAAAGCTTTCGGAATAATTCAAAGTTTTCCTGACACTCATCAAAATCCGGAAATTTTTTTTAAAATTACCTTAAAATCAAAGCTTAAATAATAATTAAGATATTCTATGTATTTGTCTATAATTTCATTTTATATATCTCTTTGAAAGTGTATATATATTTTATATTATTGATTCACATTTTTTAATAGAAAACTGCTTGAACGAATAAAAATTGTTTGGACAATGACACGACGTTTCAACAGGATTTACTACTCCTCGAAATCATTCAATATTATGTTTAATTCAGAAAATACTATTTAAAAAACATTTTCAGAAAAATGATTGTTTAAACAAATTATATTTGTTTAAACAGTTAAAAAATTAAACAGAAAAAAAACTGCTTAGAAAATCAAAATTGTTTAAACAAATAGAAATTTATTAAACATTGAAAGATATGTATCAAAATTATATAATTATTCAACAGAAAGCAGCATAGGATATCAATTTTAGAAAAAGTGGACATCTCTGGGTCAATTTTCAAAAATTTTGAGCATAAACAATAAGTAACTGTTTAAATAATTACAGAATGTTTTTTAAAAAATGTACTACTTCAAATAATGACAAGTTATTACATTTCAATCAGAAATACGATTATTTTTTACATTTTTTGGGAATAAGTAATTGTTTAAATAAACAGTAAAAATTTAGTTTTTTTAATTTTTGGGTCATATTTGGTGCGCTGTGGGGGGTGGGGGGTAAGGGCGGGTTAAAAATAAAAGTTATTTGTATGGTTTTATTTCATAGGTAATCCTCTTCAATCCCTAAAAAAGTTGGCATGTTTCGATCAAACCCTGAAGTATGAGTTCAATTTTTCTAAAATCCAGAATTTCCTCATGTTAATTAAATGGGATTTTGAAGTGCCCGGTGGCACGTGTTAATATTCGAATTTCGAGAAAAAAATTAGGGATTTTTTTTCTTCGGAAATGGAAACTTTTTTGGGGGGGCCTTGCCCTCTAGGGTAAAAGGCGTTTTTTGGACCACCCTAGTGAGCAATGCTGTAATGAGTAGGGGATCCATTATTTAAAAGGTATAGATCAGATTGATTTCCCCAAATAGTATTACGTGCATTAAAGTCCCCTAGTAGTAAACAGGGAGTAGGCAACATTGAATTAAGTTTTCGATTTCGTTTTGTTCGAAATCGTAGCTATTAGGTAAGTAAATGTTACAAATGCAGAGTTACATCAGGATGGCAATTTGAACGGCTATCGCTTCTATATTAGTTTCTATCTGCACTTCAGTTGCTTTTATATCATTTCGGATGTATGTGGCTACACCTCCACTTGCAAGTCCAGCGCCGATTCTGTTTTTAATTAGTTTCGTATAGCCCTTAATATTCCCACAGTTTTTATTTTTGAAGTTAGTTTCTTGCAAAGCGATAATGTGATAATGTGAGATAAATTTTAAATTTTCTTGAGTTTTTTTTAATCATTTTTGTGAACCTAATATTGATTATTCGCTCATTCAAAAGAGGGTAAAGGTTTTCACGTGTGGTAATCAATCCTTCGGTGTTATCGGTGTAGTCTTTAACTATAGAGGAGATATCTTGGGCTCCTTGACAGTTTTCAATTGGTAATTTGAGTTCATCAAAGTTTACCTCATACTCAGAAGGATTATTGTCTAGATTATCTTCAGCGAGTAGGAGCATTTCTCCAGGGGAACGAGGATTTAATTTTTTAGGGTCGTCGCGTACTTTGGATTTCTCGGAGGTATTTTTTTTATTTACTCGTAGGAGGGGCGTCCAGGTTTTCAACTTCTGGTCCTAATGTATTGTCTAGAGCGTCCACCTCAGGTGTGCCAGAAGAAGACAAAGGGCGCTTCTGGTTTGGTTTAAGGAAGTTTATTGTAGGAAACTGGGATGACTGTAATTCGCGTGTCAGTTCACCTTGGATTTCGTCGGTGTTTGGATTGGAAATATTTATCTCCATGTCATCTAGTCTCGTATATATATATATATATATATATATATCACTTTTTGTTTATATTATCCACTGTGATTATGTATACCTAAAGTCGTAAACTAACACGTAAACTAGCAAAAGACCGACGTCCAACAGAAGGAATTTACCAAAAAGAAGGAAAAATTTTTAAACTTTTTATAAAATTTTCAAGTTAATCGGGTTACACGCAAAGAGATTTTTGAAGGTTATATTATTACAACGGATGTTGACATGTCCGTTTTGGTTATTTTGACACTTATGCCTTTGAATCTTTTGTCAACATTTTAACACAACATTTGGCGGAATGCGATCAGCGCCACAGTTCCGATGTTTCTCCGCTGAGACAAGTTGGGAACCAACTCCTTATAGGTTGGAATGGCTGGAATTCGTCTCCTCCTCCGTACGATTTGTCTTATCACTTGTTACCTGCTTGTTTGTTGACGTTGTTTCTTACAATTCCTTAGTGGAGAAAAGAAATTTTTGCAGAACTTGTTGGTACATTTTTCATTTTTGACGATCATCTTTCACATTCTGTGAGTTTAAAATTTGACTAATTCCATATCCAACCTACTAAGAGCACTGCCCGGTGTTTGGGTGGTTGGCAGAGAAAAATTTACATCTGGAACATCATTTTGCTGTTGTTGTGTTGGGCGTGCTTCATGTAGTTGTTTACGAGGATCTCCTTGAGAAAAGATTTGAAAGAAGTGAACCGATAATGGGTGTTATCTAAAGTGGTAAAAATCCACCTTTTCGTACGATCAAACTTTTTTTACTTTTCCAGGTACCGCGCGGCTTGACTTATTTCCATAACACGTGCTGATGTTTTCCAACTTTAGTTTGTCACTTTTTTTTCAAAGGAACATTCTCTCGTGAAATATTTAATGCGCACTCGCAAATACATCTAACAAGATTTGGATCAGCAGTCTTAAGTAGTTAGTACACGACGTTGATTGGTGTTTACATGGAATAAAGCTTCTATACCCTTTGCCGGAACGTAGACGTAGTTACATGGATCGGTGGGAAATATTGCTTGTACAAATTGTGGATTTTCAGGGAATACTTCCCGCGCCAGATGCTGAATTTGTGCACGATCACGGGAATTTTTAAAAACAACAATATATTTTTGCTTAGTGATATATCACGTTGGCCGTAGCCCTGATGAAACAGATTCTGGGGAATAAAAAATACATTCATTTTTTTGTGATGGCTACCCTTGGTAAAAGGATCGATTATTGTATTATTTGTAAATTTGACCATCAAATCGTCAATAATTATTCATACCCGATTATCACTGGAATAATCCGATGATTGAGGTAAGCATTCACGAAATTCAATATTTTCTCCATATTCAACATTAAATGTCTGCCATTCGGAATAATAGAAAATTAATCGTTCGAAAACTGCATCACATATTGTTGAATTTGAGAAATTCAATATTATAGAATTTTGAAACTCAGAGCCTAACACCTCTTAGCGTATTTTATTAATTCCAAAATGAGATACAATACTTGGTAAGACTGACCGGCATTACGATCTGCAGTCTTTAGGTTACAAGAATGTTCTGCTTGTTTTACAGGTTTCGTAGCTTATATACTATCGTCTATTTCGTATGCCCATTACGTGTTTACTAGTCCTAACTGGTCTTAACTGGTATTAGATATCTCTGTTTGTACATTCCCAACAATATTTGGCCAATATGTTGAATACATTTTTTCACAAAGAATGTTTTGCCACATCCTGTAGGACCGCAAATCACTGATGTGAACGGATGCTTTCATCTTGGATCCATTTTACAAATAAAACCATACATCGAAGGATCGCCTTCTTTTATACATTTGCTACCACACAGACACACACACACATCCACACACGCGCGCGCACTCGTAGTCTAACTAATGTTGCAAAAAACTGGAAAACGAAGTTAGCTCAAAAATTATAGCGCACAACGCAACCAGGCTAATAAGCTTATAAGCCAGGTTGCCGCGGCCGCATCAAACAGCTGGTACCATGATGATAATAATTCAGGTTTTGCAGTACTAGCTTGCACTGACAAGCGTCTCTGGCGTCCAGGAAATGAGCTAATACTCTGGACGCCGCGCCTGCCCATGTCTCATATGAGCTTATTACGAGACATGGCCGTCGTCCCGCCGCCACCACCAACACTTGGCCAGCTCTCTCTCTCTCTCTCTCTCTCTCTCTCTCTCTCTCTCTCTCCTGTGGATCATCGGGGGTAACTAAATTTCCGACAGGTTTCCTAAAAAGTTTGAAAATCTAGCCTACAACTTTTTTTCGAAGTAAGGGATATAAAAGTGAATGGAGGGGGTTATCTAATAATGTCTTTATTCAAATTCAAATTTTCTTAATTACATTCAACTTGTTTTTTTTTCTCCACTTTACGAAGAGTACACAATAATTTAAACTTAATATATATATATATATATATATATATATTAACAACCTATTATTGCTCATTTCGGATAACAATCCCTTAGAATAATACCTCTTGTAAGATCTAAAAGTCAATTAAGAATCTAAAAATTGGTAATTTAAAATAAAAATGTATAAAAAATAAAAGAAAGTGTTTACTGACACAATATTTTATAAATAAGCTCTCACAGCTATAGGATATCCCAGGATATCCCATGTTATGCCGTTTATGTCCGGGTTATTCTAAGGATAACTAATGGGGATATCCTGGAAGGCGGAAATTTGGGTATCCGGAATGTCTATGAGACGTTCCTGGGATATTCAAATGTTCCACGTGGGATATATAAAAACTTTAATATCCTACTTGTGTCATTTGAATATCCCAGAAACGTCCCATAGACATCCTGGATATCCGAAGGGTTATGTGTGAGAAAAACCCGGGATATAAATGGGATTGAATGGGATATCCCGAGATATTCTATTTCTTTGAGGGAGATCTTAGATATAATATTGTATTACATTATTCATCTTATCAAAAGCACCAAAAATGTTTTATCAATATTATTGATTATCAGCTCTATACATATACACTTTATTGGCACTTTATCAAACAAACGAAAAGGTCTGTATTAACAAAGTTAATTACCAAACACTGCTTAACGACCAACAAATGATTCTTTACAAAAATGTTGAACTTTTCTTAATCATATCAATTAAAAGATTAATTTTAATTTTCCGCCTAACGGAGGAGCGCATGCGCAGGGTCACCATGTCAACTGATAAGAGGGTTTTAGGACCCTGGATTATTATTTCTTTGAAAATTGATATTGGCTACAATTTGAATTTAGTTCCTAAGAATCAATAGACACTGAAAATTCAAAATTATTTGTTTTTAATTAAAATAATTTAAAAATTGTAGAATGTTAATAAAAACGCGTTTTAATGCTTGACCGACTATAAACTTAGAACACTCAAAATCACAGTTTAAGATTTAAACATCACAGACTCTTCTTTCCAATGTACATCAATTGATTAGAACTCAACAGTTTACAATTGAAAGCCTTAATAATTAAAGCAATTTTAAATTAAAAGCGCTTAAAGAACAATTTCAATGAAACTTTATAAATTATATAATTTCAGATTAACGCAGCGTTTAAAATTTAGAAATGCATAATTATTTTAAATTTGAGTCGTTGAAGCTTGTACATTTTTAGTTTTGAATTTGTTGTAAAAAACGGGGGTTTTGAGGGCCTCGAAATAAAGTATTCAATTTGGGTTCTATTTCGCTAACAATTTCAAGTTTTGGGAAAACCAAATTAAAAGGATTTACAATTCGAAAGTTTAGAATTAACTTTAAAAAATTTGTTAAAAGAAAACTTTGACGATAAATTTTGAATTTTATTCAAATGCAATATTTATTTTATCATAAATAATAATGCCTCCATATATAATTATTAGATTTTCTGGAATTTTTTGAAACGTAACGCAAAACTTTGTACAACATCACGCCATTACAGGGCCTAAAATGTTGCTAGGTCCGACACACTTTGTGTAGTCCGGATTTAAAGGTGTGTACTTTGTAAAAAATTAGTTTCCTTTTTCTGTCGAAGATTAGTCATTTCATTTGAAAATTGAACCGTTTGGTTGTAAACTAACTTTTTCCAACATTCATATTTTTTTTATTTAAAATTCAACTATTTTGGTAGAATATTCAAATATTTGGTTGAAAGTTGCTATTTTTGTTAAAAGTTTATATTTTCGGGTAGATAATATAACTTTTTTGTATAAAATTGGTCCTTTTGTCTTGACAATTCAACAATTTGCTCGAAAGTGTTGTTATTTCTTGACTGAAAAATCGTTTTTGGCTGGAAATTCAACTATTTTGTTGAATACTTACTTGTCTTTTTGGTTTGAAAATTCAGCTGTTTTGGTGGACATTTCTTTTTTCTTGTGAAAAGTACAACTGCGTTTGGCTCTATCTAATTTTTGATCAGTTACAGTTTTTATTAATATCAATTAGTGAATAAAAAAAAAAATTAAATTATGAATCAGCTATTTTTTACTGATTAATCTTTTTTGTTGAAAATTCATCTTCTTAATTTGAAAATTCGTCTCTTCTCTTCGGAATTACATTTTCTTTCAGTTAAAAAATAAAAATTCAATTTTCGTCAGGTGACGAGAATGTTAAGCTAGGAGACCGCGCCGCGGGCGTTGTCGATTGTATGAATTTTTTCAGTTGGTCCCGGGGTTATAATAAAATCTTGGATCCATTTGGTCAGCGATTCACAAAATCAACATCACTCCGAAAATGATAATCAGGAGAATCTTACTAGGAAATTCAATGGCACCAGAAAAGTAATTTTAGATTAAACATTAATTCATTAATGCTGACTGATAGCCTATGGCGCGCGACTATTGGTTCTCGCGCTTCGCGCTCGATAACGTATGTACCTCGCGCTACGCGCTCGGTCATTGTATTTTCCCCACTTTTAAAATTTCTTTCCGATTTTCAGGTTACACCGTTACAAAAAATCAAACTTTAGTATTTTAAATTTTGTTTGTTTCCCAAACTCTAGGAGACACGACTTTCCTCTACTTAAAAAATTCATTAAAGTATGTAGAAATCATTTGAAATTCTATAAATGTGCGATTGCGCATGTTCACGTCCCTGGATATTTATTTTCTAATATTAAAAACGCGAAGTATTTAAAAATACATAACAACAAATTTTGTAATATCTAGAGTTCTAAAATTGTTTGAAACGAAATCTCTGAAAATTTCAAAATAACTTAAAATCTTTACATAATTTGATATTTTGTTATGCCCTTCATATCGCTTGAAATAAAATTTATTTTACTCTTTAAAGTTCTCTAGATATAGTTAAAACCCATTATAATACCTATAAATCTTTGGAAATCGTAAAAATTCATTGAAATATGTAGAAATTATTTAAAATTCCATAAACGCGTGATTGCGTGCATTCATGTCCCCGGAAATTTATTTTCTAGTATTGAAAACATGAAGATAATTTTGTATGTTAAGAATAATTTTGTAGGTGTAAAACAAACAATTATATTTTTAAATATCGCATATTTCAAGAGAAAAGGGGAAAGTTAGTAAGAATAGGAGAAAAAGGGGAAACGCACGGGGAATATGAGAAAGACTGTGCACACTGCAATGGGGATCCATTTTTTTGCATAAAAAGGCTGAAAGCCTATTAAAAAAGCGTCCTCGAACAAAAAAGAAAACTTTAAGCAGCCTTGGTCTGCAAACAGTGGAAAAAAACTAAGTGTGTTTGATCGGAGCCTGGAATTGCCGATGAGTCAATTGTTAGTGAAAAGCTCAGAAACACTTTTAAACGTTAAAAATTGACATTTGTCAAACATTATATGAACATGATTTTAAGTATTTTTCGACTGTAAGTATTTTTAACGAAGATTAAAAAAATTCCATGTTTGCGATTGGCCAGCGCGTCCACTAATTACATAAAGGTCATTTTGTTTAAATTTTGACCCCCCCCCCTCCCCGATCGTAAGGCGTTTTGTAATGGATGCTCCCTTTATAAAAATTAAAACCCGGACAAATAGGAGCTTTTCTATTACAGGAATTCCTTTTTTGCAGAAACGTACCTCTTTCATTTGTCGGCAGATTTGACACAATTTCCTCTTCGTCTTCATGCTCGTCTTGGTGTTCCAAATTTTCTGTTGAATTCAACGAATCGGGAAAAATTCTCTCTGGCTCGGTAGGGGTCACAGGCTCTTCTTCCTTTGCATCCTCAGTTGTTTGGCTGCTATTCATGAGGAAAACGCACTTTAGGATATTGCGAAGGTCTGAAGCGAAATTGGTTTGTAGCTGATCAGCAACGCCTGCGATGCATACGAATAATCTATGGACCAGATCTTCGGAAGACCTGAAATATTGTATAAGATTAGAATCGATAAAAAGACACAATAGAAAATCAATGTGAACGTTTTAATCGATGAAACAAAATCCCGATTAATTTCCGGTAATCGAACATTTTTCACGGTCATTAAAGAAATAGTTTATGATGAACAGCAGTTAATACAATGACTTTATTCCCTTCATTGTCTGATCAACAATTTTTTAAGCAAAAAAGATGTTATATTTTTTACTAAAATTAAAGAGGGAGACCAATAGTTTAAAGATTCTTTAAATAATCGATGGAATCCTTTCCAAGTCAGGCAGGTTATACACTTTAAGTCGCAGAATTTCTCGACCAAGAAATATGTTGTTTTTTGAAGAAATTTTAGACGAAACGTATTTTTCCGATTTGAGAAAATAATGTTTCTACGAAGTTATGAATATTTTAATTTTAATGTTTGTTTCCAAAAATATACAAATTGGTTCTTTAAACATCGATAGTTTTTGATAAATGAAATTCAGTTATAACGAATTTTCTTTCCAGAATCTGGTGAGGTTTTCACTTTACGATCTTCTTGCCAGGATGGCGCAAATAAACAATTTTAACTTAACTTTGTTTAATTAATTATTCTGGAAAAGTTGTTTAAAGTGTCTTATAGAAATTCCCTGACTTTTGCAAGTTTTTTTCTTAATCCCTGAATTTTTTTCTAATCAATGAAATTCCCGGACTTTTACCACATTTTCAGGTTTTTTCTTACCTGTGGCCTCTGTTTTTCGAAATCTGCTGGAAATTTTGCAAACAGTTGAAAATTAACAAAATCGCGGCACTGAAATATGTTTGAAAATAGTCTTTCACAAAAAAAACCAACACATATATTTTGCCAATTTTATGTGGAATTTCTATTTTAATATACAATACATCCTCCGAGTTTTATGCAGGCTAAACCATTTCTGGAGGGCGGATAATTTAAAAAAAAATTGAATTAAGAAGTTTTTCTCGCCTGGGTCGGAGCAGTGTTGCGGAATGAACGTGTTATTTAAATAAGTAACACGAGAATTCTAGATCAATTTAAAATAAAAGAGATGGAGAGGCGATATCAGGGACGTTGGGATGTCAACATGATGGCTGACTACTGTTGGAGTTTAAAACGAGGTCAAGTTAATGAAGGTACCAAACAAAAGCGAAACCCACTACGTAGGTCTTTTGAGGACAAAAGGGTTCGATACGAGGGAAATAAATAAAAAATAAAAGAACCCTATAAGCGTGAGAGGCAAAGGTATATATTTACATTTATTACTTTCATTTTTAAAAATTTAATAAACTGTTTAAATTTATTGTAATTTGTGAAACTTCTTAATCAATTATACGGTGAAAAGGTAAAAGCTCAATTACTGTTTCCGGCAGTCGGCGAATCGCACCGTTTTTCAAGTTTACTTCAACGGGTTTACGGCCATATAATACTGTAAAATATAATCTTAACAAAACACCATAAGAACTTATTTTTCCTACGATGAAATTATCCGGCGATACTAGTACCCTAGCTGGTAGGATTATTCTGTAAAGGGCTCCAATTTCTTCTCCGAATGTTACGCGACGAAGGTCGTGAGTCTTCACATTTTTGATCTTATAACCGCTAGGAATAGGATATTTTTTCATAACAGCATAACGAGGCGGAGATTCGCCTCTGGAAGAAAAAGATTCTCTACGTCGACCAGCAGGTCTTGGTTCTTCATCAGCGTACGCGGAGTAAGGTCGATAATGAGAGAACGTTCCGCTAAATTCAAACTCGGGGAAATCCATCTGTGAACTTAATTCTGCAAGAAACAATATAAAAATGGAGAAATGAATTTTTTTTAATCTATTGAAACCTAATCTCAAACAAAGTTATATTGTGTAATATAACTGCGCGCAAAGTCTTAAAACTAGATACACAAAATGTCTTTGTTGAATATTATGTTTTCAAAGATTTTTCAAAATTTGAGAATCAGAAATAGTAAGCCATAGAATTTCATTCCGTTATTTTAAGTTCAATGCTTGTTCAACTTAGTATCCTTTTAGTTGATTTGAAAATTATTTTAGCACATTAGATTATGAATTACTGCCTATTTTAGAAGAATTTTATTTTATTTTTTTCTATTTATTGATTTTATTAATTATATATTTACCAATAGAATAAAGAAAAGCCGCTAACGTAAAGAACAGACTCCCGATAAAGCTCCTCATTTTTCTCAAAATGGTTGAATCGATTCGAATGGTTGACAATTCTTTCTACCGTGTGACTAATGCATATTGTACTCGATTCAAATACTTATAAAAGTCTCTACCTAATTCGATCTTGTATCTTCCTTCCAAATTTTGTTTATCAAACGATAAGAATGATGGAGTTTATTTCGTTGTACAAACAACGCCGATATACGACACATATACAAGTATATTACACATTTTAGAGCGATTAAAATGACATGTGAAAAAGAATCTCCTAATGCCATAAATCCGATATCATTTTATTATGAATTAAAATTAAATAAACAAAAGTGAACGCGATTGAGGAAAATATGGACTCATATCTCTTATTAGCTTAAAAAATAATCCGTTCTCAATATTTCGTCTCTAGAAAACACGTGCCTTTTGTGAAATATAAACCAACTTTATGATCAAATATTTACAAACTAACGAAAATATTAGGTTGATTTTTATTGGGATACATAAATTCACTTTTGAACTATGTGACTTGTTTTCTGTCAAAAATGGTCAAATGATAAATATACATTGATTTGTGTTCTGTTTGAGGGTTCTTGTAGTTTTAAAGTAATGTTGTATTTGAAATTATACTTGCTCCTTTCAAAAACGCCTAAATTTAAAAATAAATATACGAAAGTCTCGGTGTCCGGGGCTACCCGACAGTATTTTTTCTTAATCTATTTTAGACCTCTTTTCAATTGCCTTTTTTTCTTTTACAGCAAGTTTGTTTTTTATACATCTAATTGCAAAATGTTGCTAGAAGCCATGAAATTATAACTAACCTTCTATATGAATATTTTGATCACTATCAGCTAAATTATTACCAAAAAAGCTTAAGTATCCGGTACTACCCGACTCTCCCCTAATCTGTATACAGATTACTGGAAACCGTTTAAAATTAAAACTGTATGAAAGCCGATGTAGCTATTCAAATATTTATTTTTATTTACGAATCTTAATTATATTTTACAGTATTTGAAAAACGATTAAGATCGTAATGAACGCTAATTAAAATGTAATAAAACCAGATTATACGATTTTCTCAAACCTTTTATCAACTCACTTGACTTTATATTTTTAATAGCAACTTTTTGGTATTTTTCGAATAATTGTTCAGGGTTAGGGAAAAGTTGACATTAAAGATATAAGGCTTCTAGAGTACTTTCCAACAAAGAATTTGACCTATCATACATATGGATTTGACGCCCCTAACACACACCCACGATGCCCTGAAAACTACCCTTAAATCGAAAAATGTACATTCTTCAGGAAATTGACTCTTTTAAGCAGTTTATTTAGCCCAATGCAACGTGGCTGACTGCAAGAGCCGTAGCTCTTGGGCGATGGGGTCGCCACATTATTATTATTATTAGTAGCAGTAGTATCATTTATTCAATTATAATATAGTTCACAAGTTGTCGACCTGAAAACAAACTTTTTTTTATTAATTTTGAAAATAGTGAAGTTATAGTGGAAGAAAATTAGGCAGGAACTGTTCAGTTTCTTATAATCTTTATTATTTCGTATTTACATGTTCCGGGATGATATTTGTCATAAAAATATTTGAAGCACAACGTCTCATTGCAACGAGCGCATTTTGTAAATGCAACCTCATTGCACACCACGCGTATTTTAACATTTCATTAAATATCGGAGCGCTTAATTGGTGGTGGACAATAGAATTAGTTTTTATGGCATCCTCGCGAGTGTTGATTTCTCGTTTTTCTTTCAATAAATAAGATGCATTTTGCAGTTTTTCAATAATATTTTTCATCTGCCGGTAATAATAAATGTCACAGGGCTGGTAAAGAGTTGTACATTTTGAAGGGATAATTTTAACGGAGCAACTGACCTCATGTAATTTATTTGTGAATATGTTGTAGTAAATGAGCGCGTCTTACTGTCCTCCCCACGAATCAAGAAGCGAAAGAAATTTTTTTTTTGTTAACATAAGGCTTAAGGACCTTTTTCAGATATTCATTAAAAAGGCCTCCAGTTAATTTTCCAGCTTTTGAGCAGGTTACAATGACATTGCCATATTCTTCCGACAATGTCTCAACGGTTTTCATGACTCTGGGGTCAAATTTATTTACGGTTTCTTAGGTGCAAATAAAAACATGAAGCAAAAGAGTTCCAGCGGCAGTCATACTATATTGCACTGTATATGAATGTGTTGTTTTATTTAAATTTTTCTTCTGCACGAGAACAGTTTTGAAACCTTGAAAATCAAGGGAACGATCCAAAACCATTCCGTACTGGCAACCTGACTGATCTGTGTTAATTACATATTTTAAAGGATATTTGTTCATTAAAACTCGCGTTTGCCGCTGGAATTTTTCTGCAATTGCAACTGTTTCTTCGAGGGAGGCTATATGGTTTTTACTGATAAATTTTGTGACTTTGCGTTGCATAATACTGTACTTTTTTTTTTAAATTCCTCGTCCACGATTTACTGGCAATAAAATGAAAAGTGTCATTTAAAAGAGGAAACGCCACAGACATCGCCCGTTGCTGAAGGATCCTCGTCGTCACCTATGAATATTAAAATTTCATTATAATTTTTGTGGATTCGTTAATGCAAATAGAGGACTTTTATACGGAATTATACCTGCTCATGATTTCCCCGAGCCTCTTGGAAATGCGCGAATGTCTCTGCATTTATAAAATTAATTATTTTTATTTTGCAGGTCGGCCGCCGTAAAAGTATACTTTTGTGGAATGCGCGCATGCGCTTTTGGTCCAAGCGGCGATACTCTACTGTCTCTCTCTTCTGACGCATGCGCGGTACATATGACTGATATTTGTAGACTGTACAATACAGTTGTACAGACTGCAGATCATGACAGTCGCAAACATCCAGTAACACGTGAGTCAGACTGCACGAAAGCCCGCGAGTGTTTCACCAACCGATAACAATGACTACACGTGTCGCGATGGCAAGTGATTTTTATAAGAATGCTTAAAAATAAAAAATGGTCTACTCGTATGGCCGGAAAAACAAGGATTTTCATAATATAGTTATCGGTGAAAATGTTGTCCACCCCCTCGTACCAAGTACCCCTTTCCAGCTTTCCGAATCATTTTGCAAGATTGAATACGGCCGGCCGAACGAATATCCCCAGCCTTAAAATTAGTTTATATCTTGAGAAAAAAAACTGTTTCTCTGATTTTATCTTCAGTTTCAAAAAATTGTATTTAAGCGGCTCCAACCTGTTCTAAATAAGAAAATGAGCTTCTAAATATTTAATAAAATCATATCACTTTAGCGATAAGAATACAAGATAAATGCGATAAGAATAAAAAGTTTTACCAAAGATAAAAGATTTTGAATGAACTTTTTTTTTATATTCCTAATTGCAAAAGTTTTGTCCATAAAACCTATGAGACACCTTCAGAAAGTTCTCTACGACACTCGTAAATAGTTTTAGAACTTTTTGGTTGTCATCAAATTATTATCGAAGCACAATTAAAAAAAAATCCCTTTATGTTTCCCAAGCTAGCCAAGATTGAGGTAACCCGATTTCCTTTCATGGACTGATTTATGAAATATAAATATAAATGTATCAAAAAAAAAAAAGCTTGTCGCCTCTACTTAGTGGAATAACGATTAAGATACCATATATTTACTCCAAATAAACACCAGAATATTAATTACATACACTGTTAAGCAAATTCCTTCTTGGCGTATTATTCAGTTTTTCCCTAATTGGCAAGCATGAGGTTCTTTTATACTCTTGTCTTCACCTTGACGGCCATACTAAAAATATATATGTATATCAGCTACAGATTGTATTAATTAATACAATCTGTAACTGATATACATATACATATTACATTTGCTCATTTTTAGTATTTTAAAACAAAATTTAAGGTATTATAAATAATAATATACACTACCGGTCAAAAGATGGAGTTCAACTCTTCTTTAATGATTGATTAAGTTCTCTTAATTTTAATTATGTCAGAACTAAATTTTTTTCTTTCTAAAGACTTGAGTGTAATTGAAAATTTTGTAATGTTCTTAGGTTCATTTTAAAGCTATTTCTCCACAGTATCGCAACAGCTTATGAGCATCAATCTGAAAAATGTTCCTATAACAGTGCAAGAACTTAAGTTGTAACAAAAAAGTTGAAAGAATTTCAATATTCTTTGTGATAAGAATAATATTTTTGTAAATATGCGAATTATATATATATATATAATTATAAAACCATGGAGTTTCTGAGAAATTGTCCCTTGAATTATTTAATTTTTATTCTGATTTGCGCACAGATAAGATGCTTTCAATTATTTCCAATTTTTTATCACACATTTATGCTCTTATGCACTGTAATAGGTTTTTTTTTTAGATTTATGCTCCTAATCTGTTGCGATGCTGTGGAAAGATAGCTTTAAAATTAGCCTAAGAACGTTACAAAATGTTGATTATTTCAGATATATTACCTCAAGTTTAAGAAAAAATGAGAAATTGACACTAACTTTGCAATAGCTACTTGAAAAATGGACAAATTAGCTTTATTCTGCGCTCATTTCATACACAATTTTAAATTTTGAGAGCATTCAACATTTTAAAGAGAAAAAATTCTAGCTCTGCCACAATTAAAATTAAGAGAACTTAATCAGTCATCAAATGCGAGGTGAACCTTAACTTCTAGCCGGTAGTGTATTATTATTTGTATTATTCATTAATTATTTATTTTATTAATATTGTATAACTACTTATTAATAATTGTGAATCATAAACATAATTATATAATAAACATGTAATGTGTGAGTGGTGAATCAATAATATTTAACTGCATATTTAATAAGTAATTGAATATTATTTATTAGATAAATATGCAGTTAGAAATTTATGTTCATGGTAACTCCTGTCATTGTCACTTCGTGGGTAAGTCATTTTTAACATTCTCTAACTTCATTAATTACCGACGCGCAACGTCTGAGAAATGCCGAAAACTGCGAAGTAACTGTCGGGACTAGGTCTACCGGCCAAGAGGGCACTTTTAGCAGCCCGATTTTGACGAAGTCTCTTATTCCATTACATGAGCAATCTCCCACCTCATCTCTGGTAGTCATATTCATAAGTGCGAAAGAGATGCTGCATGCGCCATCTACTAGTGTCTCACTCGCACTCACGCTTCTCTAGGACTACTATGAAATTGACCTTATGGTATACACGTATAAAATTATATACACGTACAGTGAAACCGGGATTTAGCTCCCCTGGATTGTGTTCTTCCGAGAATTAACGCCGCGCCGTAGGGATACGTGAGAGGCGTATGCAGGGGGTTGTGCGACGTGCACTCAGACGTGGCAAAACATCAGGGCCGCATTTAGGGGTGTGGGGGCCCTAGGGCCGGTTAAAAAAGGGAGGGGGGGGGGCTTTTGCAATTCCTTGCTGCCTTCTAAAAAAAAAAAATTTTAAACGCTCTGTCACTCAAAGTAACTAACATTAATACCAAAGCACAATTTAGTAACGATTCAAAATTTCAGATGACGTCGTTTAGAAATTATAAATAAAAATGTAACCAAAATTTCTTGTCGCGCACCTGTCCGAAACTATAAATTGAAGAAAAAAAAAATACAAAATTTATTTTACATTAGTATTGTTTATAAAATTAACAAATGTACATTTCCTAAAACTATTCTTCAAATAAAAACGCACCAAAGAAATGTGTAGATAATCCTTTAAGGAATAAAATGTGCCTTAAAACATTAGAATTAAAAAAGAATTACTATACACTGCATGCAAGTATTAACGAAAATATTTAACACTCTAATAACAGGGTCATCCACTATTTTTTTATTATTATTGCATATTAAAGTATATGCTCTGAAATCACTAATAATACTAGCATAGTGAAAAAAACAACTTTCTTTCGCATTTAAATTTGAAAAAGAAAAATTGGTACATATTTAAAATTCCTAGATCTCTCGCGCCCATTCCGCCATCTTGATGTGACGCAGCACGCCGCCAAACGCTTGTAAATAAGCCGGGCGATTCACATTTTTTCATAAAAACGGAAATAAAACAGCGCTAACATTGGTATTTTGTGCCTAAATGTAAGAACACTCATGTCAAAAATCCAGGAAAATGATTTATATCTATACTCAAAGGTGAGGAACGAAAAAAATGATACAAAATTGTTCGGCTTGACATATGTGCTCTACCACATCTTTAACGTCAACAGTATATTGTTTCGAAGATCATTTCAAATGTCTACTTATTTGGCTAAAAATAGTTACTCGGGTGTTTTAGGGTCGCTGATTACGAATCTGGAGTCAAAGTTTAAGCATTCCAAATGGCGAACCCAATGCGAAGGTGAAAGTGTAAAAATTATAACGCATTTGGCTAAAAATGATTACTCGCGTGCTTTCGAAGTTGCTTATTACGAAACAGGAATAAACATTTTTTAACTAAAAAAGTCGTATCCAATATGGCAGCGAAAAATTCAAAATTTTGACATATTTGTGAAAAAACTATTACTTGGAGTTTTTTGGGCTTGCGGATCACGAATCCGAGGTCTAAATGTAGATTTTCGGCATTACATTTGTGAAGAAATAAATTTAAATTATTGTACTACATATTTTACGAAACAAAATAAGATAGCTGTAGCCAAAATGCAGGCGTTTTAATCCAATGATAGATCTATCTGCTTACAAATGCAATACCAAAGGTCTAAATGTAGACATCGGATTCGTAATCAGCCATCTCAAATATTCCCAAGTAACCAGTTTTAGTCAAGTACGTTTTAATTTTTAAATTTTCGCCGCCATGTTGGGTTTGTCATTTTAAATTTAAAAACTTTTACTCCAGATTCGTAATCAACCACTTCGAAAGCGCCCAAGTAACCATTTTTAGCCAAATGCGTTATAATTTTTAAATCTTCGCCACCATATTGGGGCTACCATTTTGAATCTTTGAAATTTGACCCCAGATTCATAATCAGTTACCCCAAAAACACCCAAGTAACTATTTTTAGCCAAATCCAGCGTAATTTTTGCATTTTTTACCGCAATATTAGGTCCACAATATTGAATTAAAAAATTTTGACTCCAGATTCGTATTCCGCGACTTTAAAACCCCTCCAGTAACGATTTTCAGTTAAATATGTGAACTTCAAGAATTTGGGACTTATTTCGAGTTCCGACTGTATGAAGATATTTGTTGATCAAAAAAACCTTTGGGGGGTTTCTCACTGGAAGGTAATAGAAACTTTTGAGCACCCCCCCCCCTTACATGCCAATCTGAAAATTTTGTTTTTACGTTACACCCTAGTTTATCACTGTTGGCCAAATACAATTTTTACCCATCCGTGTGGAAAATTATCGGGTAACTATTTAGCACCACGATAGACAGACTTGACCGCTAAAGTGGCGCTCTCTAGACGGACTATCATGGCCCTAAGTAGAAGTTGAACGTTTTTGAATGGTCAAACGCTAATCTGGAAGAGCTAATCTGACGCTAGTTAGACAGTCTTGTGAAAATCTCTTTTAGCTTGTGGACGTTAAGAATTAAGTATAGGCTGCAGAAATAATTATTAAAGTCACAGTTTACGTACTATGTGCATAATCTTTATTCCTCATCTTTAAAAAAAGTTGAAAAAAATAATTTTTAATGTGTGGCTGCTAAGATAATGATGAAAAAATACATTTTTTTTATTATTCATTTTTCCTTTTGGGTAATTTTATACACACTGGCCATTTTTCTAAATGTGCAAAAAAATATTTTGGATTGACACTGAAAAATTTTCGCCATGCTGCACTAGCCACCACCCGAATAGGGCCCGAAAAGACCGTCTGGATTAGACGGTCTTGACAAAGATCTAACTGGACGCAAGTCTACCTTGTCAATTTTCTACACGGGCACTATTAGAAATTCGCTAATCACAGAAAGAGTTTTTTGCCCGACTCTAATAAACGGTAATGTTCAATGTAAATTAGTCTGCCAAGTAGTTTCGGTAGCTTTTCGATTAATCTCATTGGCGATGTGGGAGACAGGCGATTTTATTCGTGTAAATGGCTTTTCTCTTTTCCTTGTTGCACAATATTTACGACTTATGCTAATACATTTTGTGAGAATCAAATTGTTGTTGTGAATCAAAGATGTTACTGTGACAACAAAATATTTGGCTTACAATTACGAGACAATTTCGTGATATGAAAATATTTTATGCGCAATTTGGTGCAAGATATTACGAAAAACTACAATAATTACTTAAAAGAATGATGTAAATTGAACATTACTACTCTCATGTTCATTACCAAATTTTCAGTTAAGTATTTATAACCTATTCGTTCTTGACAAAAAAATATTAAATAGTCATCATTAACTTTTTCAATGTTAGTTTTAAGAGACCCATATTCATGCTTCGTATTTGAATCGGGGTAATCACTGAACAAGTGAGGGTGTTACGTTTTGCGAACTTTACGTTGCTTCGAAATTGTTTGTCTCTGGTCAAAGATATTATCTTTGCTCTGGTTAATATGGGTGAATCACGAAGGAATAGTAAGGAGTGGTATCCCTGTAAGTGGGGATTGGGACGAACAACGTCCAAGAATTCCTTAATGCTTGCCACGGCTGAAAACTTGGTCTCTATAAAAACACAAACGAACATAACCTACGTATGCATCGAGATGTCAAAATATAACATAGGGGAGTGGGAATAACACGTTGAGCGTTGCTACGTCAGGTTGCTACGTCAGCGAGCCACAAAAATCTCGCAGCCAATCAGAGAACGCGTTAACTCTAACAGGCCGCAAAAGCCACTGTTCCCGGACAGAAATGCAGCCGGGAAGCCGTACTTTCGGCTAGGGGACGAAGAAAAAGTACTTTGAATTAACTTTTTCGGAATACTGCAACAACGACATGGATAGTTAGCTCTGAAGCTGATTAAAAATCCAAGTATACCATATAAACCTAAATTATCTCCAAAAAAAAGAGTCAAAGCTAAATAAACTGTTTCAGTGGTACCATTGACAGCAATAGTCAGGCCCTCAGTTTCAAAAATTGTTCGAAAATTTGCTCATTGCCCAATTTTTCTGTCTTGTGCCATAACAAGAATCGAAATAAAAATCAAAGATAATTGATGGATATATTCGGCTAGTAAACATCCCAGTGTATAGTATACAGTACATATTTTGCTACTAGTTGTCTTAGAGCCCGTATGTTAAACGGCATTAAAATCATCGTAATAAAAAAAAGTGGAATAAGGAGTTTACCAGGAAATTGCTGTTTCAAATAGCTATATAAATGCCCTTGACAAAAGTGTTTTAAAAGTCTGGGAGACGCATTATCGAATATATATATATATTTCGAAATGATTTTGGATTGGAATGCCCGGATGTACCTGCACTTGAAGTTGGTCTTTGATCCTTATTGCTAGCAAATCCCAATTTGTCTCCATAAAACTTGGAATTCGGGGGAATGTAGCATTGTGTATTTCGCAAATATTTCTCATGCGCATACTCTGTTTTTAATTTAGAAAATGGACTACTTAGCAATTGAAACATTTGTCGTATTTCCTTAGTTTTATTATCGTTCACTACGACAAGTTCCACTAATCTTTATTGTACAGTTTCAAAAATAGGACTTTTAAGAAATTTACTAGTTTCATCAACAATATCTTACACAGCTGAAACTGGAAATGATGGCTTTGAGTAAAATGTACCTAAGAATGATGCTTTTTGAGTTTGTATAGATTATTCAAGCTGTTTAAAAGTATCATCGTTAAAATTACAAATAATTTCGTCATCAGATAATATGCTACATTCCCAAGAAGATTTATTTTCAGAAGTGTTTTCATTACCAGAAATATATTTATCGACTTTATGAACAAGTTCATTATCTTCTGAACTTACTTGATTATCAACTTGCTTATCAACTTTCTTATCAACTTTGTTATCAACTTGATTATAAACTTGCTTAACAACTTCATTATCAACTTAATTATCAATGTGATTATCAACTTGATCAGCAACTTGCTCATCAACTTTTTCATCTACTTTTCCATCAATTTTATCATGAGCATGATCATCAATTTGTTAAAAATCAAAATCTTTATAATTCTGAAATTGATAATCTTGATAGGTGTCTGAATGCGTAATTCGATTCAAATGTTGTAAAAATGCTGCATTCGGTGAGAATTTTTTATAACAACCACTTTGGACACAAATTTATATACTTGTATCCTTGAAACTATGAAATAATTGTTTCGGGATTTTATAAGTAAGATTAGGAAATATGCTACACCGAAATATTTTAAAAAACAAACAAAATATGCACGGGAAGAGTAGTATTAAAAAAAATTATTTTTAAATTATATTTTTTGTGAAAGTTTTAAACTTTCATTCTTCCCTTAATTGCTTCACTTATTTGCGTGACATTTGTGATGTGAACTTCATGTGTCGTATCGATTTGGTAAACTACTATTTGAATCAACCGACCCAAGTTCGCGCAATTTTTTGGATAAAGAAAGTTGAAAGTCATAAAGAATTTAAAGACGACTTCCAGTACGCGGATGGGATATTCGGCAGGCAAAAGATGATCATTTAAGCAAACATAGCAAGAAATGGGCTTTGTTTAAATCTTCTGCTACGATGATCATGCATGGCTGTGGTCGAAGTTTCCATTGATGATAGCTGTTTGTTCGTAAGCCAATGCTCGAGATAACGCTGTCTTAAATCTGTAAATATTCACAATATGGATGATACTACAGAAAAAACTTGCAAAATAAGAAAAATTAGTTCCAGATAAAATTTCAAACATAGGTATTATTTAAAAATATCACGCATAAACTTTTTTTTTAATAGCTTGCACCAAACTACAAATCCTTCTCTCGTCTCCTTAATAGATGGTTTTTTTATTCCTTGGGAAGTTCGTACTGTTGATTTGCATGGTAATAAATAAGGTAGCAAACAAATTTTGAAACCGTCGAGATCACCAAAATCTGGATCTTTTGATAGGCCTTCATTAGGGCGTATCGAAAAAAATAAAGTTGTTTGCTCGAAGTTCTAATCGCAATGAAAACTTTAATTTGGGAGTCAAAAACATTCCCCAAAAGTTTCATAAAAAAAAATTCCTTCTGTCTCCGCATCGTAGATATAGCTAAAAATCACAAAAAACGAAGCACTTCTTTGGTACAGGGACCCTCTATCCGCAACCCGAGGACGCGTTCGGTGGCTTTGTCATAAGCCCTTCAGTTCTATTCCAAGGGAATAGAAACCGAATATATATATATATGTATATATATCACAGTTGTGAGACGTGGCCATGAGTGGAATTTACCTTCGTCCAGTTGGGAGTCTGTGGCATTTTTAGATGGCAGTTGCTCCCAGTGGGACCCTGCGGTGGTTGTTAATTTTATTTTTTAATTTTATATATCATAATGCTGTATTTTTAATAAATCTCATTTCTTAAAATTAACACATGTGTATTTCTTTACTCCACCCACCTGTAATCATATTAGTTATTTTAAATAATACATGAGGCTCAACACATAATTTAAGATTCTATTTAAGGTTTGTAATCTTTTAATACCTCCTTCTCCTACTCCTCCTCCTTATTGAAAGTGATTTACTTGGTTACTTGTAGTTTATACAAACAGCAGATTTTGAGATATTCAGTAATTTAGTCGGCATTATTAAATTAGATTGATTTAAAACTAAAATGTAATATACGTACGAAGAATTCATCTGGAAAGTTCTTGTAGCTGATGATAGCATTTCCACTTGCAAAACTTTAAACTTATATTGAACTTTAGAGATCAAATTGATATCTAGTGATTTGATTTACTTTTATTTTGAGTTAATCTAATACAAAACTTTCTAAATTTTGAATATAACCCACACCTTAAATTTCAACCTTATCTTTATTAAAAAAAAAATTGTTATCGGCAACTCACATGTGTTTTTTGATATCGACAGTATTTCATATTACGTTCATATATATTTAATTTTAGATCTTTGAAAGGATTTCAGGTTAAATAATAATTCACCTGCAAAGTCAAAAAAACTTGATCAAAGGGAAATCCTAGGTGAATTATACCATTCTACAACTGAAATTAATTATTAGTGTGGAAGCTAAAACGAGCATACTTTGCAATTATCGTCTTTGAATTTCAATGCACACTGTACACGCAATTTAATGTACGTGAGTAGAAAAAGCTTTCAATAAATGTGCACTTAAGTTCAGTCAGATTTTTGTAGGTAATTATCATGAGTGAGAACTTGTGTGAACTTGTACAAAAGACAGGGTGGCTGCAAATTTGCCAATCTTTTTCAAAATTTTATCCTGAGCAATAATATTTAAACGCTTGAATTATATATCTGCAACAGCTCAAATATAGAATTTTTATGAATAAAAAATAACCATTTTAAACTTATTATTCTGGATAGTTAATCAAAGTGCTTCTTTTATCAATATTATCGGTCCTTTCCCTGATTTCCAGGTTTTTCCTAACCTGCGGACACCCTGACTAAAGATACGTGAAAATAAGTTATTTGTAAAATGTTTAGGTTTTAATTATTCTTATAATAGTTATAATATATGAATAGAGTATGCAAGCTTCTTTGTATTAAATTATTAATATTACGTTTTTCGAAACAAATTGTACTAATTTTAAATTGGTATATGAAACTAAATGAAGTAACTTTTCAAATGAAAAGGAGAGTTTTATCACGCATATCTAAAAGATTAAACTAAAGGGTTATTATAAAAAAAATCGTAAGTATAAACACGGTTTTGAAAAAGGTTACTCCGGAAATTGGGTAATGTTAAAGAGTTTGCTGGTATTTTCCAAGATTCATGCAAAATTTGTATATGATTTAGTTCATTTTTAGATGTATTCCATGAGATTTATGACTGTTTTCCCCGTGCAGAAATTTTAATAGGGCGCCGATCGGGCCCCGATAGGGTAATCTGTCTAGCGCCATACCGGAAATGAAACGCCGTACCCGATCGGGTCCAGATCTGGGCCTCGAAAATGTGGACCCGATCTGGACCAGATCTAGCCCCGTTATTTTTTTATTTCTACAAATAGTAAAGCTTAAAGGTTTTTTTTAATAACAATAAATAGTTAGCTTTAGGAGGTAGTTTGTACAGGTTATAGCCTCGAACATATTCATTACAGAGGCTTGATTAGCCTGCACGTCTCTAATTAAGCTCTCAAACCCCTAATTTCCGTTATCAGCAAGCCATCTAAATAGAAGAAAAAAAATCAGGTTAGATCAATTATATTTCAAGTAGTAATTATAGTAAATAAAAAATAACTGTATCCTTAAATTTTTCTCAGCCTTATCCGGAGATTAAGTTGCGGTCTCTAATTTCATTTTTGGTTGATTTTTCGTTTGATAACCTTTGATGCCTTTCTTTTCCATGAATTTTGACAGTTTCATTGTCGTTCACTTCGAAAGAGTTTTAAGTCGAATCAAAGTCAGTTGACCTTTCTATAAAAGTATTCAAAAAATTCAGCCATCACATTTCAAACTAAGTATAATTTTATACGTACTTATTATAAAAAAAGTAATTTGACAAAAAGGTATTGAGTTGCTTGACAATACGTGACTTACCTCCACTGTTAGATTGCCTCTTTCTCTTTGCTCTTCTTCTTGCCGATAAAGAGCTTCATATCCGTTTTTGCGCAAAAAGGATACCTGTTCTCTTAAATACTGAGGTGTTTTATAAGCATATTCCGGGTGCATATTGACCGAACGTTCATGTAACCTCTGCATGAATCCTCTTCGCGTCGGTAAACTTCTTTGCCAACAGGTAAGGATGTCCCTCCGGAGTTGGTCCGACCACTTAAATATATGTTCTCGCATTTCTCCGGGGCCATTGCCTAGTCGTCGCATGGGTTCAGTCCTATTGCCACTCCCAACTGAACCATGGCCTCCATCCGAGGGAGGCCTATTGTGGTTGAAACTGCGTGATACTGGTGACGTGACCGCATAATTCGTTGCGTTGGGGAGTTAGCCCAATGCAACGTGGCTGACTGCAAAGCCGTAGCTCTTGGGCGATGTGGTCGCCACATCCCTACGCATTATATACTACTATATATATATACTATATATATACTGCGCATTATATACTACTATATATATATACTGCGAATTATATATATATATATATCCCTACGCATTATATATTATTATTTATTTTTATTGTTGCATTATATTATATTATTATATATTACTTCAAGCAGCCCGGAATGCACTGTCAGGTAGCGTGTTGCACGTTGCAGGCGCAAAAACATTCAATTTTCAATTACAAAAAAAAACAACAACAAGAACATTTTTCGAAGATAATTCTATGTTCCGCCAGTATAATTGCCTTTAAATTATGTGTTCAAAATAATCAATTAAACAACGCGTTCTTTTAGACGTATTATAGATCTGGAGAAACCATCGAAACCACAGAATTTGAAAATTATCGTTATTTTTAATTATCGTGCATATTGTTAAGAATTCTGAACAAATTATGATATATGCGTCTTTAGGAGGACTCATTAATAGTGAAAAGCTCGGCTTTGCTTACGTATTTTTTCGATAAAAAATTGCTCGAAAAATTTTTTGCAATTGTTTTCATTGCAAATTTCGCACGAAAAAAATCGCAAAAAATTCGCGAAGTTATCTCTTGATGTCAAGAAGTACTGGGCAATTTTTCAGATTTTTTCAATGATTAGTTTAGCTAAAAATTGTGAAAACGAAATTCGCATAATGAACGTTTGCTCATCCAATATGAAAGCTCTCGGGCTCAAGATTTGAACAAAATTATCTCAAACCAAGAGCCGTCGAATAGATGATACGATATCTCATTTGGGCTGGGGCCCGTTTCTGTATGGAAACCCGGTAAGCTTTTATTAAAATATAATAAGAAGAACCAAAATGCAGTGAACTTCCGCCTATTCTAAAGATCGCCTATTCGAAAGTTCATCTATTCTAAATCCCCTATACACGCTTATTCGAAATTGCGCAGTTTCGTCACCTCTCACTACGGTTCCTGTACGGACTGTACGGTCACGCCCGCTTCGGTAGCTGATCAATTAGAAAAAGAAGACCGGAAAGCCGGAAGTCTTGAATTGAGTATTTTTTAGCATGACGTCATGAGAATGTGGACAAATTTTTCGAGAAAATATGCTAAACATAGAAGTTAGTCAGATCGATTTGATCAGAACCGGGTACTATAACCTCAACTTTTAGATAGTTGATTTTATTTTACGAAACAGTTGAAATACTTGAAAAATATTACTATTCAGACCTTCATTACTTATTTTTACGTTTAGAATATTTTCTCTAAAAACTCGTATGCAGTTGCAGTCCCATGTGGTAACCTTCCTGACGGCTGACATTTACACCTATCCTAGCATTTTACACTTTGAAACCAATAATATTCAGACCTATATGACTTACTTTTACGTTTAGAGTACTTTTTCTAAAAAGTTGGCTGCACTTCTATGTCACTCCTATGCTAACCTTTCTGGCATTCCCACATATCCTAGCATAGCCATGACGTTATGCTAGAAAACTCAATATTCCGCCAAATATTTAGGTCCTTTTTTTATTCTATTATATAGAATTTTAGTTCGCAAATTGTCATCGTACGTCAAAAAAACACTTGAAATACACTTGAAAAACACTGACATGCTAACGGACCGCCACTTTTTCAGTTGAGCAAATCGGGGCCGCCTGAACCGTTTTCAGTTGGAATGCATAATATTGCACAATATACTCGACTGAGTACTCGCATGCCGCTGCCCTTTCTAGGCGAAAGTCGCTTCCGCCTCTCGCCCGTTGAGCTGAAAAACGGCGTGAGCCAGCAGTTCTAGGAATGTCGGGTGTATTTATCTGTATTATTATTGATAGTATTTCGTGATGTCAAATCAACCCGCGCTTTTCGGCACATGCACAGTTGAAAAAGTTGCTTACAGGTGACGCAACGATACAAGAAAGGGGCAGCCAATGAGCGTCAGCAAGGTGGCAGGAAGAGTAGAGGCGAGAGTCGCGAGTAGAGCGCCCGCGAAGCTCGACGCGCGCATCTCCCTCCATCGATTTTCTGCCCTTGAACTACATTTTCCCTCAATTACAAACAAATTAGCCGAAAGCCAATTTCTGTACAAATTCTGCGGGGTTCTTTAAATCTTTAAAAATATAATTTAAAAATTGTTGCGGACGGAAATCCACAACTTGTTTATTATGTTTCGATTGGTTGCCTGGACAGGTGGGGTGATCGTCACCTATCATTGGAAGGGGAGGGGACAATTGACCTGAGAGACTAGGAGTAGTACTGAAGGGTAATTGAAAGTGGAAGGGTGTCTTGATCGAGTGTCCACATTGAGATTTTTCTACATTGACGCTAGTCAGTACGAGGGGATGTCGTGGCCGTATGTCCACATCGAGGTTTGTCTACATCGAAGACCCGTCCATGTGAGGGGGCATCTTGGTTAATGTCTACGTTGAGGTTTGTCTGGGTCCAAGTCCGTCTACATTGAGGTCAGGGTCCGTCCACGTTAACGTCTGTCTACATCCTATCCTACCTTCTTCTGGGTTTGTCCATGTTAAAACTTGACTGAAATATAAGCTGTCAACGTAGAGATCTATCTAAATTAAACTGACTCATCGAAATATGCCTACATAGAAGTTAATTCAATTTAACAATTAATTTACAGTTTATTAAAAAAAAAAGAATCCGATTCCCGACTTGAAAGCTTTCTGGTGTTTTTGGAAGGTTAAAGTCGGAAGACATATACCTCCAGATGCGTGGGGATCGACCTCCCAAGTGTGGGGAAGGTCATGGTCCAAACTTCAGGAGCCTACATCTGTTCCGAGAAATTCTATCGGGCACACTAATGGTGGAGGCGCCGGGTACCTTCCGGGTGGCTAGAGGGGTCAATCGCCCTAACTGGTTGCCCCGAAGTCCCTGGGTGCCGGATGGAGAGGAGAGTTTTAGAGCAGGGGTTTAGGTGTGAACGGAACCGAGCCAGTACCTTACCGAAAGCGATCGGTCGCGAGTGTAAGTTTTGAGAAACGAACGTGAGGTGATTGGTGAGGTTGTGTCATTGTTTAGTTCCGGACCTGATTCGTGTTGTACGATGTCATTATTCAAAGTGCAAATTTGGATCCTGAAAAACAGAATCGAAACTCAAGACTATCAAGAGGGAAATTCATTGAGAAGGCTTCAGGACATCCACAGCATTCCAGTTCGAAAGCGCTTTCTGATGAAAGCGTGTACTCAGGAGAGGAGAGGAGGTCACGTCGAGCGGTGACCGGCCCACATGCCCCTTCACATAAATCACAACAGGTGAGTCATCTTAGTCATAGCTCAGTAAGTGTTCGTAGCTCATCAAAACGAAAAAGGGAGTTGGAGCTTCAGGCCGAAGAGAAGCGAATCAAGATTAGACGAAGAACGGCACAAGAGCTGGAAAAACTCGATTTGGAATTGGTTAACAGCCGTTTAGCAAGTCAACTTGCCGAGCTTGAAGACGAGGAACGCTATGATACCCGTTCAGAAACTGTAGGCACAATTGACAATGAGGATAACGTTCGACGTTGGATTCGTACATCCAGCACGCTGTCACCCTACCCTGACGGAGGAGAAGCGACACACCCTTTTCGCACTCAAGGAGACGCCCACTTGAATCCCGAGAATGAAATGGAACAGAGTTCCAGGAACTCTCACAGTTTCGAACGAGCTATTAGGACGTCGTTAGCAGCTATAAGAGCCGCGACTACGCACGATATCAGTGAGCAATTAATTAATCGAGCTATGGCCGTAAAGGGACTTCCAACTTTCAGCGGGAACGTTCTCGAATGGCCCTGTTTCATGTGTGCTTTCCAGCATTCCTCAACAAAAGGTGAATTTTCAGAAGAGGAGAACCTAATGCGATTATACGAAAGCTTGAAGGGAGTGGCTAAAGAATCTGTAGCTTCGTTGATGATCACTGCTAAGAGCGCTAAAGAGGTTATGGACATCTTGCAGCTGCGCTTTGGAAATCCTCCAAATGTGGCTGACAGTATAGTACAAGAAATAAAACAAATACCACGATTGGAAGCTGGATGCTCCAACTTGATTAGTTTTGCCACGAAAGTGAGAAATTGTGTGGCCGCTCTTGAGGCCGCAGGTCATATTGGATATCTGCACAGTCCCGATTTACTAAAAAAAGTCGTTGGAAAAATTCACCCCGCCATGGTACAATGTTATAACAGATACGTGCACTCCGATGGAAAAACGAATGAACCGGGGTAACTAACTAACGGGGAACTAACCGTGACCAAGGAAATCGCCACGATGGTTATCGCCACGATGGTTCTCGCCAGAACCAAAATAAGCGGCCTAGATGGGACTCGTCAGTAAGTCGAGGCATTATTGCGGCTGCAACTGACTCGAGTGCAAACACTGATTACGAGATCGAATCCTCATACTGCCACCAATGCGGATACTGCGATGATCCTCAGCACGCCGTGACTAAATGCAAAGCATTCGTTGAACTTCCGAATAGAGAGAAATGGAAGTGGGCGAGTGAGGGTTTGAACAAAATAAAAGAATTTTGAATCAAATAGTTCAATTTTCAACTGCAAAGATGAATTTTCAACGAAGAACATTAATCTTCTAACAACAAAGTCAAATTTTTCACAAAATATTTGAATTTTCAACCAAATAGTTGAATTTCCAACTAAAAAAGTTTATTTTTCAACCAAAAATACAATAGTTAAATTTTAAGTTAAAAATATTAATTTACAATAAAAAAATAACACATTTTCAACAAAATCCTGAACCAAAATCGATTACTTTTAATCAAACTGTTGCGTTTTTAATCAAAAAGATGAAATTTTTACCTAAAGAGATGAATTTAAAAAAAAAGACAAATTTTCAACAAAAAAAGATTAATTTGGAACTGAAAAATAAAAAAATTTTCAACCATATAGTTAAATTGAAAAAAAAAAAATTTTTTTTAATTGAAACACCTTTTAAATTGCCTCGAATTATTCCTAAAATTTTGAAAAATCTTTCAAAATAAAAAAATTAACTCAAAACCTTCCAGATGGCTTTAAATTTCAAACATTTCAAGTAAAAATATTGCATTTTCAACAAAATACATTAATTTTTTATCAAATCGTTAAATTTGAACCAAAAAGATGAAATTTCTACAAAACCTATATAAATTTTCAACTAAAAAATCTAAATTTACAATCAAAAATGGAATAGTTAAATTTTCAGTTCAAAAAATTTTTTTTTACAAATATACAATAAATTTCTAATAAAAAAATAAATAAAATTTTTACCAAATGAGATAAATTAAAAAAAAGGACAAATTTTTAACAAAGAAAGATTGCAGGTGAAAGGATCAAGTTTGAACCAAAAAACAAACAATATTCAAACAAATAGTTAAATTTTAAAAAAGAAATGAATTTTTCACTAAGAGAAAAATTTTCAAACACATTTTAAATTGACTCGAATTATTCCTAAAATTTGGATCAATCTTTCAAAATAAAAAATTGTCTTAAAATCTTCCAGATTGTTTTAAATTTCTAACATTTTAAATAAAAATATTGAATTTTCAACAAAGTATATTAATTTTTAAACAAATAGTTAAATTTGAACCAAAACGAAACAAAATACATGAATTTTCTATCAAATAGTTGAATTTTCAATTTAAGAAGTTAAAATTTCAAAAAAATGTTTTTG
>JAABKJ010075445.1:94971552-95167885 GCA_011634705.1 Andricus grossulariae | reverse complement strand
TTGAGTTTTCAAGCAAAAGAGATGTATTTTCAACAAAATATTTGAATTTTCAACAGAAGAAATGTATTTTCAACTAAAATTATGAATTTTCAATGGGGGAAAAATGAATTTCAACCTAAAATAATGAATTTTGGACGGAAAAAGTTAATTTTCAAGAAAGCATTTCAATTTTCAACCAAAGAAATAAACTCTTAAGAAACATGATTAATCTTTAACAAAAAAATGAATTTTCAGAAAGCATTTCAATTTTCAACTAGAAAATATAATTTCTCAACCCAAAGCAATAGTTTTTGTTTTGAAAAATCAACAACAAATTTTCAACCGCACAAATAAATTGATAACAAAAGGCGTGAATGCTTAACAAAGAATTTTAATTTTTAACTAAAAAAATGAATTTGCAACAAAAAGGATGAATCTTTAATCAAAAAATTATTTCTCAACAAAATATTGAAATTTTCAACAGAAGAAATGTATTTCCAACTAAAATGATGAATTTTAGACTAAAATAATAAATCTTCAACGAAAAATGTAATAGTTAAATTTTCAGTAAAAAAAAACGAGTTTTCAACCGCAGAAATAAATTTTCAACGAAAAACGTGAAAATATTTAAATTTTCATCAGATGAAATGTATTTTTAACTAAAATGATGAATCTTAAATGAAAAAAATGAATTTTCAATGAAAATGATGAATCTTCAACGAAAAAAATGAATTTTTAACAAAGCATTTCAATTGTCAACTAAAAAATATAATTTTCCGACTTAAATTCCAACGAAAAAAGTGAATGCTTAACAAAGAATTTTAATTTTCAACCAAAAAAAAATGAATTTTTAACAAAAATGATGAATCTTTAACTAAAAAATGAATGTTCAACAAAATATTTGAATCTTCAACAGAAGAAATGTATTTTTAACTAAAATGATGAATCTTCGAGGGGAACAAAATAAATTTTTAATTCAAAATTATAAATCTTCACAAAAAAAAAGAAAAGAATTTTTAACAAAGCATTTCAATTTTAAACCAAGTAGTTGAACTTTCAACCAAATAAATAAATTTTTAATAAAAATGATGAATGTTTGACCAAAAAATGAATTTTCACAAAGTATTTTAATTTCCGACAAAAAAAATATAATTTTTCAAACCAAATTTAATAGTTCAAATTTCATTGAAATAACGAATTTTCCACCTTAGAAATGAATTTTCAACGAAAAAAGTGAACGCTTGATGAAGAATTTTTATTTTAAACCAAATAAATAAATTTCTAACAAAAATTATTAATCCTCAACCAACAAATAAATTTTCGACAAACTATTTAAATTGTCAACAGAAGAAATGTATTTTCAACTAAAATGATGAATCTTCAAGGAAAAAAATGAATTTTTAACTAAAAAAGATAATTTTTCAACCCAAATGTCGTAATAAAATTTTCAGTTAAAAAAAAAACAAATTTTCAACATAATATTAAAATTGTTAACCACATAAATGAATTTTCAAATAAACTGATGAATTTTCCACGAACAAAATGAATGCTTAACAAAGTATTTTAATTTACAAACAACGAAATAATTTTTAAAAGAAAACGATAAATCTTTAACCAAAAAATTAGTTTTAGAAAAAACCGCTTGAATTTTCAACTAAAAAATATAATTTTTCAACCAAAAATTAAAGAGTTGAATTTTTAGTTAAAAAAAAACAAATTTTCAAAAAAATATTTAAATTTTCAGCCAAAGAAATGTACTTTCAACTGAAATGATAAATCCTTGAAAAAAAAAGAATTTTCAACTAACCAAATAAACTTTCAAAAAAGTATTTCAATTTTCAATGGAAGAAGTGAATTTTTAACAAAAATGATGAATCTTCAACAAACAAAAAATATTTTTTTCGAATTTTTAACGAATTTTCAACCTCAGAAATGAATTTTCAAATAGATTGATGAATTTTCCTCGAAAAAATGAATGCATATTAAATTCATTGTGAAACTCTTTAAAATTTTAAAATTTCAACCCAAAAAGTTGAATTTTCAATAAAAAAAGTTAAATTAAAAAAAAAGTTTATTTAAAAAAAAATTTCATTAAAAAAAGTTTGATTTTCAAACCAAGGAAGATGAATTTTCAATAAAAAAAGGATGAATTTTCAATCTAAAAAGACGAATTTTTTACAAGAGAGTTTCATTATCAACAAAAAAGATCATTTTCAACCAAGAAAGTTGAATTTTTAATGAAATAGTTGAATTTTGAAGAAAAAAGAAATTAATTTTCAACACAACAGTTGAATTTACAACCCAATAGTTGGACTTTCAATCAAAAGAGACGAACTTTCAACAAAATCTTAAATTTTAGATAAAAATATGACCTTTTAAAAAATATTATAATTGAATTTTCAACTAAATGATTGAATTTTTAACTAAATAAATTAATTCTCAAACCAAAAACAAAAAAGAAATTAATTGTTCGAAAACACTGGAATTTTCAACAAAAAAGTTAATTTTCAATCAAGAATGATGAATTTTCAACCAAAAACGATTACTTTTCCATCATAGTTTAATTTTAACAAACAAAGTTTATTTTTAACCAAAGAGAATGAACATTCAACCAAAAATAGTTGGATTTTTTTTACTGGATTCTAATAATTCAGAAAAATTAAATTTTGAACAAAAAATATTGGAATTTTTAAACCAAATGGTCGAATTTTCAAATAAAAAAGATTAAACTTCAACCGAATAGTTGAATTTTCAAGCCCGAAAGACGAATTTTTGAGGACAGTTGAATTATCACCAAAAAAGTTAATTTTCAACAAAAAAAATATAACTTTAAAAGAAAAAAAATACATTTTCAATAAAATAGTTAAAATAAAAGTAAAAAAATCAAATATTTGCATTTACAACGATATAATTAAACTTCTAATCAAAAGAAACGAATTTTCAACAAAAATTTTCAATTTTTAACCTGAAATTTTCAAGTCAAAAAGACGAATTTCTTGGAAAATAGTTGAATTTTGACAAAAAAAAATTTATTTTCAACCAAAAAAAGTTGAATTTTTAACCAATAGTTGAATTTTCCAGCCATAAAGAGACGAATTTTGTTTAAGACAGCTGAATTTACAACAAAAAAGTTGATTTTTAAACAAAACAGTCTAATTTTCGATAAAAAAAAGATGACCTATCAACAAAATAGTTGAATTTTTAACTAAATTGTTGAATTTTGAACTTACAAAGATGAGTTTACACTAAAAGGTTGAATCTTCAAACATATTTTGTTATAAATTAATTTTTTTGGTTCAAAATTATTAATATTTATAATTTTTATGTTGACAATTTGCCGGGAATTTAATTTAAAAACCGGGAATTTACTTCTGATGGCAGAAAAATTCAATTTTTCAGTATTTTAATAATTTTGGGCTTACGAGTGTGTTTATTAGGTTACGGATTTATTTAATAAAAATTTACTAAAATTCAGCTCTAGTTGAAAATGTAACCAGTTTGTTCAAAATCAATTTTTAAACTAAAAATTCAACTATTCCAGTAGAAAATTTAACTATTTTGCTGAAAATCCGTTTTTTTGTTGTTGTTAAGAATTCGATTTTTAACAGAAAATTTAACTATTCTATTTTTGGTTGAAAAAGTATCTTTTTTTATGAAAATTCAACTATTTGGTTGGAAATTGATATTTTTATTTAGAAATTAAACTAGTTTTTTTTTAAATTTATGTACTTTGTGAAAAATTCACCTTTTTTGCAGAAAATTAATTGATTTCTTTAACTCAAAATTTCAATTTCAATTTTTAGTTGAAAACTCATCTTTTTTTGTTCGAAATTCAACATTTTGGATGAAAATTTGTCTTTTTTAATGGAAAATTCATCTATTTCATTGAAAATCCACATATTTTGTTCAAAATCTATTTTTTTGGTAGATAATTTTCTGCTTCTCGGTTAAAAATTCAAGTATTACAGTTAAATATTAATAATTTTAGTTGAAAATTCATCTTTTAGGTTGGAAATAAAATTACTTGGTTGGAAATTAAGCACTTCTGTTAAAAATTCATTTTTATGGTTGGGGATTCATCATTTAGATTGAAAATTCATTTCTTTGGTTGAAATATGAGCTATTTCAATGAAAAATTCTTTTGTATTTGAATGAAAAGGAATTTTTTTCGCCGTAAATTTAACTATTTTGTTGAACAAAAAAAATTAAATTAAAAAAAAGTTGATTTTAAACAAAAAAGTTGAATTTAAAAAAAAGTTGATTTTCAACCAAGGAAGATGAATTTTCAATAAGAAGGGATGAATTTTCAATCTAAAAAGACGAATTTTTTACAAGAGAGTTGAATTATCAACAAAAAGTTGATTTTCTACCAAGAAAGATGAATAATACGAGAATAAATTGTGTTAAATAAAATAATATTGATACCATATTAAATTCATTGCATGACCGCTGGGTGCGGTGGTGGCCAAACGGTGTTGCCCTCTCGGTACCTGCGTGGGACTGCTGCGCCGTGTCGGTTGTGTTCCATCCCCTCGTCCTGGTTCATTGGAGGCTGCTAGGATCGCGACTATTTACGTGGTCTGCCCTATGTTTAATAACTGTCTATTTGCTGTTCGGTCTCCGTAAAAACCGTGTATATTTAGATACAAACTTGCAAGCCTACCTATTCGAGGATGCTCTGGGATTTTTGAGGTTAATTAAACAAAAAATATGAGGATAAGGTGTGCTTATTTCTATTTTACCTAAGCCTGACTCTGAGCTGTACGGTAAGCCTAATCTTTGTTCGGCACGGCTTCGGCGAGTCCCCGGAAAGCTGTTTTATATCTTTCCAGATTAATTTTTCAGAAATTTGTTACACACGTAAATGTGAGACGATAGCAAATATTTTGATAAATAAATTTTAACATTATATTCTCATTGACATACATAATTTTATTGTAATTTCGAATGTTTCAAAAAACCTATTTTGGATTAGTCGGAAAGATGCTAGTTGTGTTTGATAATGCTTCAAGTTTAAAAATACCTTTACAGGCAACTTCAATTAGTTATGGTTAGAAAATCAAACTAGTTATCAGAAAAGCACAAAAATTAAGAATTTATGAATATATCTATAGGAATAATTATTTTTAGAGATAATAATGTATCTTTACTAAAAATGACGTTAATGAATAATCTTAAAAGTGTCCAGAAAAAATGTCTTCTTTAGAAAAATTACACAGTGATGAATTTGTACAAAAGGGGTTTTCACAATAAAAATCGGTCAAGAGTGAAGAAACGTAGCTCATTGGAAGGTAGCATGCTATAAGGGCATATCTAAAATTTTCACGATTCTCAGAAGAAAAAAAACCATAGGAAAAATAAAATTTTCTACTTTATAGCACAACTTACGCAATTTCAATTAATTATCAAAAATTATTAACAAACTTTCAAAATCGTGTTCACAGAAATAATTTTTAATTCAAATATCAAGTTCCAATATACATACTGGGAACCATATTTGGATAGTCTTAGTAAGCTGTGAGATGTGACAACGAATGCTGTACGAAACCTGACTGATATTATCAGATAATGTACAATTAATTCCGGAAGTCCATGGTCGGAACAAGTGGCGAATCTAAACAAAATGTATTGAAGAAACAAAAGGAATTTTATGGTAGATTCACCCGTGTAACCATTGACTTTGCCCATAATCAAAATTTATACTTGGGCTTTCTCTTTCAATTTCTTTTCTTGGTATGCCTTTCGGTACTTTTTGAAGAAATTAATTTCCTCTGTGCCGGACATGACTACTTTGTTTATCTGCGTTTTTCGTATAACTGGCATACCCACGGAAGGTTAGAACAAGAGTGACAGGTTAAGATGCTCACGTAAATACAAATGGTTCGAAGTTCTAGAGTGGAAGTGATTGCCCAATAAGAGACATTACCGAGATCACGTAGGCGGGTTTCGGAAGCTAAGCGAGTTCGCAGACACGTAAATATTCGGGAGTGCACTCCGGTTCATAGCTATGTTTAACTAATTTAGGCCTTCGGAATACAGGTGGCCGATTCAGATTACATACATTATTAGTAAATATATAATGACACTGTTTGGGTGGCACTATGGTCTCGGTCGCCCGTACAGTGGCGGCCTCCAGTTCTAGCGGGAAGAAGTTGCGAAATTTGCATGAAATAATCGTGGATCCAATGGACTCCTTGCCTCCTCTTCAATTACTAAGTTTCATTCGTTGACAGATAGGGCTCCAAGATAGCATAAAAAGACAAGGTTAACAGGAGTAAGTAAAAAAATGGAAGCGTTATTAACCATTGCCCTGAGTGTTTCCTGGTAGTGTTTTCGAAGGTAACCCTTGTTCTAACGTTCACGTGGTTCCTTTAATTTTATGCATTGAATATTCTTGGTACGAGTCAGTTTCAAGTGACGGGTAACAAAAATAAAATGGATCCCGTCACAACTCCCCCAGCCTTAAACGAAGATTACAGGTCGTTTGAGTTCCGGCCAGATTTCTAGGTCAGGGATATAATTTCCTGAAATTACTGTGCCGATTCCGACCACGTGTCTCTCAGCACTACCAAGATACGCTCATTTAAGCATAGCAGTAAATCATAATAATAATTATAGGGCAAGCATGACTAAAAGTAAAGATTGTACTACCAATTTGCATATATTCCCAGTGATAAGCAAAATGAAGAAAAAGCGCAAAGTATAGAAAAAAAATAAATTCAGGAAAATGCCTTAGAACAAGGAATGGAAAGTGTAGGACACACGGTATCCGCCGGAAATTTGACAGATGCCGGTCGTGCTGATCACTAGAGCTGTTTGCTTTGGGACCGGAAGCTGTGGGTTATAAAATGGGATTTCATGTACAACATGTTCGTTGATCCCTTTATCGCGTATAGATAATTTTGAGCTGCCAGTCGTTGAGTTTTGAGTTGTGAGTTATGAGTCGTGAGTTGAATTGTAAGTTCATCTCCCTGGATTTTGATTTTTTAATATTAAAGAAATAAACAATTTAAAAATCCATAATAACAAGTTTAGGGCAATTCAAAAACTATGTCGAGAGTACCAGGGATCGTTGAGTTGTGAGTCGTTGAGTTGTGAGCTGTGAGTCTTTGAATTGTGAATTATGAGCTGTGAGCCGTTGAGTTGTGAGTTGTGAGCTGTGAGTCGTTGAGTTTTGAGTTACAAGTTGTGGGTTGTGAACTGCGAGTCGTTGAGTTGTGAGTCGTGAGTTGAATTTTGAGTTCATCTCCCCCGGCTTTTATTACCTAATATTAAACAAAAAAAATCAATCCATAATAACAAGTTTAAGGCCGTCAAAAACTACCTCACACTACCAGAGATCGTTGAGTTGTGAGTCGTTTAGTTGTGAGCTGTGAGTCGTTGAATTGTGAACCGTGAGCTGTGAGTCGTTGATCTTTGAGTTATGAGTTGTGGGTTGTGAACTGCGAGTCGTTGAGTTGTGATTCGTGAGTTAATTTGTGAGTTCATCTCCCTGTATTTTTATTACTTAATATTGAAAAAATAAACAATTTCAAAATCCATAACAACAAGTTTAAGGTCGTTATAAGACTACGTCACACTACCAGGATCATTGAGTTGCGAGTCGTTGAGTTGTGAGCTGTGAGTCGTTGAATTATGAGCTGTGAGCTGTGAGTCGTTGAGTTTTGAGTTATGAGTTGTGGGTTGTGAACTGCAAGTCGTGAGTTGATTCATGAGATCATCTCCCTGGATTTTTATTACTTAATATTAAAAAGATAAACAATTTAAAAATCCGTAATAACAAGTTTAGGGCCGTTCAAAAACTACCTCACACTACCAGGGATCGTTGATTTATGATTCGTTGAGTTATGAGTTATGAGCTGTGAGTCGTTGAGTTGTGAACCGTGAGCTGTGAGTCGTTGAATTTTGAGTTATGAGTTGTAGGTTGTGAACTACGAGTCGTTGAGCTGTGAGTTGATTTGTGAGTTAATCTCCCTGTATTTTTATTACTTAATATTGAAAAAATAAACAATTTAAAAATCCATAACAAGTTGAAGGCCGTTAAAAAACTACGTCACACTACCAGGATCGTTGAGTTGTGAGTCGTGAGTCGTTGAGTCATGAGCTGGGAGTCGTTAAATTGTGAGTTGTGAGCTGTAAGTCGTTGAGTTTTGAGTTCTGGGTTGTAGGTTGTGAACTGCGAGTCGCTGATTTGTGACTTGTGAGTTGATTCGTGAGTTCATCTCCCTGTATTCTTATTACTTAATATTGAAAAAATAAACAATTTAAAAATCCATAACAACAAGTTGAGGGCCGTTAAAAAGCTACGTCACACTACCGGGGATCGTTGAGTTGTGAGTCGTTGAGTTGTAAGTCGTTGAATTGTGAGTTTTGAGCTGTGAGTCGTTGAGTTTTGAGTTGTGGGTTGTGAACTGCGAGTCGTTAAGTTGTGAGTTGATTTGTGAGTTCATCTCCCTGGATTTTTATTACTTAATATTTAAAAAAATTAACAATTTAAAAGTCCATAACAACAAGTTTAGAGCCGTTTGAAAACTACGTCACACTACCAGGGATCGTTGAGTTGTGAGTCGTTGAGTTGTAAGCTGTAAGTCGTTGAGTTGTGATATGTTGAGTTTTGAGTTATGAGTTGTAAGTTGTGAGCTGCGTGTCGTTGAGTTGTGTGTCGTGAGTTGATTTGTAAGTTCATCTACCTGGATTTTTATTACTTAATATTTAAGAAATGAACAATTTACAAATCCATAATAACCAGCTTAGAGCCTGTCAAAAACTACGTCACACTACCAGGGATCGTTGAGTCGTTCGCAGTGAGTCGTTGAGTTTTGAGTTGTAAGTTATGAGTCGTTGAATTGAGATTTGTAAGCTGTGAGTCTTTAAGTTATGAGTGTGAGCTGCGAGTCGTTGAGTTTTGAGTTGTAAGTTGTGAGCTGTAAGTCGCTGAATTCTGAGTTGTGAGCCGCAAGTCGTTGAGTTTTGAGTTGCGAGTTGTGATCTGTGATTCATTGAGTTGTGAGTTTTGAGCTGTGAGTCTTTGAGTTGTGAGTTGTGAGCTGTGCGTCGTTGAGTTTTGAGTTGTAAGTTGTGAACTGAGAGTCGTTGAGTTATGAGCTGTGAGCTATGATTCGTTGAGTTGTGAGTTTTGAGTTGTGAGCTGTGATTCATTGAGTTGTGAGTTTTGGGCTGTGAGTCGTTGAGTTGTAAGTCGTGAGCTGTGCGTCGTTGAGATTGGAGTTGTAAGTTGTAAGCTGCGAGTCGTTGGATTCTGAGTTGTGAGTTGAGAGCTGGGATTCATTAAATTTTGAGTTGTGAGTTGTAAATGAAATTGTGAGTTAATCTCTGTGGATTTTTATTACTTAATATTAAAAACAGTAGAAAGTAGGATAATTCATGGATGTGAAGAATGTTTGTGGTTGGGATGTAGAGAAGGGAGAATTAAGAGCAGTGAAGAAGCTACGAAATTGTGGGAGTGAAATGAGTTTGGAATGAAAGTCGGGGAATTGAGAAGAGGGAAAGTAGATGATGGAGAAGTAAGAGAAGAGAGGCGAGAAGAAGTAGAAGTATGGTAGTGGTATTGGGGCAAGTAGAGGATGAAGAAGCGAGTAAAGTTATCGGATTGGAAGTGTGGCATGTGAGGGGCTGGGAAGTAGGAGAAATAAGTGTAAGTGAGGGGTGTGAGGAGAGGGAAAGTAGAGAAAGAAGAAGTAAGGAAAGTGAGGGGGTAGAAAGTAGGATAATTCGGGGATGTGAAAAATGTTAGTGATTGGGATGTAGACGAGGGAGGAGTAAGAGAAATGAAGGGGCTGAGAAAGTGCAGGGGTGGGATGCGTGTGGAATGAAAGTAAATAATTGAGGAGAGGAAAATTAGATGATGAGGAGGTAAGAGAAGGGATACAAGGAAAAGTAGAAGAAGTATGAGATTGGTATTTGGGGAAGTACAGGACGGAGAAGTGAGGGAAGTTATGGGATTGGAAGTGTGGGATGTCAGGGGCTGGTCAGTGAGAGATCTAAGCGTAAGTGAGGGATGTGAGGAATGTGAGGGATGTGAGGGGAGGGGAAGTGGAGAAACAAGAAGTGAGGAAAGTGCGAAGGTAGAAAGTAGGCTAATTCGGGGATGTGAAGAATTTCAGTGGATGAGATATAGAGGAGGGAGAATTATGAGAAGTAAATGGGCTGAGGAAGTGCAAGGGTGGGATGCGTGTGGAATAAAAGTAAAGGAATTGAGGAGAGGAAAAGTAGATGATGGAGAAGTAAGAGAAGGAAGACGAGGAGAAGTAGGAGAAGTATAGGAGGGGTATTCGTGGAAGTAGAGGATGAAGAAGTGAGGGAAGAGATGGGATTGGAAGTGTGGGATGTGAGGGGTTGAGTAGTAGGAGAAGTGAGTGTAAGTAAGGGATGTGGGTTAGAAAAGTACAGGAAGAAGAAGTGAGAAAAGTGAGGAGGCAGGAAGTAGGATGATTCGGGGTTTTCAGAATGTAAGTGGTTGGGATTTACACGAGGAAGGTGTAAAATAAATAAAGGCACTGAGAAGGTACGAGGGTGGGATACGTGCGGAATGAAAGTAGGGAAATTAAGGAGAGAAAAAGTAGATGATGGAGAAGTAAGGGAAGTGAGTCGAGGAGAAGTAGAAGTATGGTAGTGGTATTAGGGGAAGTAGATGATGAAGAAGCGAGGGAAGTTATGGGATTGGAAGTGTGGGATGCGAGGAGATGGAAAGAAGGATAAGACAGTGCACATGAGGGACGTGAGGGGAGGGAAAGTAAAGAAAGAAGGAGTACGGAAAGTGAGGGGGTGGAAAGTAAGATAATTCGAGGATGTGAAGAACGTTTGTGGTTGAGATATAGAGGAGGGACAAGTGAGAGAAGTGGAGAGGCTAAGAAAGTGCAAATGTGACATGCGCGTGGAATAAAAGTAGGTGAATTGAGGAGAGGAAAAGTAGATGATGGAGAAGTAAGAGAAGGAAGGCGAGGAAAAGCGGGAGAAGTACAGGAGTGGTATTGGGGGAAGTAGAGGATGGAGAAGTGAGGGAAGTGATGGGATTAAAATTGTGGGATGTGAGGGGCTCGGTAGTGAGAGAAGTAAGCGTAAGTGAGGGATGTGAGAGATGTGCGGGGAGGGAAAGTAGAAAAAGAGAAGTAAGGAAAGTGAGTGAGTAGAAAGTAGGATAATTCGGAAATGTGAAGAATGTTAGTTGTTGGGATGTAGAGAAGGGAGAAGTAAGAGAAGTGAAGGGGCTGAAAAAGTGCAGGGGTGGGGTGCGTGTGGAATAAAAGTAAGGAAATTGAGGAGAGATGAAGTAGTTTATGGAAAAGTAAGAGAAGTGAGGCCAGGAGAAGTCGGAGAAGCATGGGAGTGGTATTGGGGGAAGTACAGGATGAAGAAGTGAGGGAAGTTATGGGATTGGAAGTGTGGGGTATGAGGTTCTGGGAAGTGAGAGAAGTAAGTTTAAGTGAGGGATGCGAGGGGAGGGGAAGTAGAGAAAGAAGAAGCATGGAATGTGAGGAGGTAGAAAGTAGGATAATTCGGGGATGTGAAGAATGTCAGTGGTTGGGATGTAGAGGAGGGAGAAGGAAGATAATTGAAGGGGCTGAGTAAGTACAGGGGTGGAATGCGTGTGGAATAAAAGTAGGGGAATCGAGGAGTGGTGAAGTATATGATGGAGAAGTAAGAGAAGAGAAGAGAAGAGGCGAGGAGAAGTAGAAGTATGGTAGTGATATTAGGGGAAGTAGAGGATAAAGAAGTGAGCGAAGTGATGAGATTGGAAGTGTACGATGTGAGGGGTTGGAAAGTAGAAGAAGCGAGTGTAAGTGAGGGATGTGAAGGGAGGGGACGTGTTATTACATTTTTTCTTAAAAATGTATCTTTTTTAGTTTAAAATTCAACAACTTGTTTAAAAATTTTCCCTTTTCAGTTGAAAATGCTTCTATTTTGCTGAAAAATCGTCTTTTGGTAGAAATCTTTTTTTTTTTGTAAATTAATCTTCTTGTTGGAAAATTCAGTTTTTTTGTTGTTAAAATTCAAATATTCCATTTAAAGATTCATGAGTTTGGTTGAAAATAAATATTTTTAACTGAAAATATTACTATTCCATTTTTTATTTAAAATTAATCATTTTTAGTTGAACATTGAACTATTTCTATGAAAATTGATGTATTTTGTTGAAAAATCATATTTTTTGGTAGAAAATGTTTTTCTTCGAAAATTAATCTTCCCGTTTGAAAATTCATCTTTTTGGTTGAAAATTTATCAGTTTAGTTAAAAATTGATCTTTTTTAGTTTAAAATTCAACAACTTGGTTACAAATTTTCCCTTTTTAGTTGAAAATGCATCCATTTTTTTGAAAAATTGCCTTTTTGGTATAAAATTAATCTTTTTGTTTGAATATTCAACTATTTGATTAAAAATAATAATTTGTTTTAATTATTATTCAAATTCATCAACTTTCGAGACAAATTCAAGAAATGATTAATTATTTTTTCAGTATTATTTAATTATTTAATTAATCGATCTTTATTTCTGTAAACCAAAAACAAACATTTATACTAAACTATAAATATAGATTATTATCAATTAATATTAAAATTAAATCAATATTAATTATTATACTATAAATTATAAAAATAAAAATGATTATTTATAATAAATTCGCGAAATTCTCTACAAATTCCAAATCGATTGTTTAAAAAACTCGTCAGGGAATTTTTTTTCTGATTTTGTTTCGATTTTAATTTCTTATTATTTTCTTATCGGAAATATTTGTACGAGAATCCCGATAATCACAGCATCCATTATCCAATAAGGGTTGCGCTTTCATCTCGTCTCTCCGTGAGATTGGCTCCCCCATCGAACTCACCCCTATTTCCCACCCCATTGGTGACTCACCCCTAAACCCACATCCAGCGCAATAAAAAGGTACGAACATCACAATATTTGTAGAGGAACACAAATAATATTAGAAAATCGATTTTCCCATCCAGGCTAATTAATTTTAAATAGTAAATAACATTTATTAAAAAAAAATTAAAATATTTCGGATTATCCTAAAAATATGGGATAAAAAATGTATTAACTAAATATCCGAGATTAATTGTTTATTATTTCAGGAGATTCCGGAATCCATGGGGAAGGATACGCAGAATCAGGAAACTGGGTTCCATCTCGAGGGTGGGATTTCCATCCACCCCGTCCACCCCAATTCAGCTCAACGTGTGAATTCGACGTAACTGTTCCACATACGTCATTACCATCACGTTCCAGTATTGATATCATCTTGGCATGGATAAAAGCATTTTGAACTCGAAAAAACTCAAAAAAGTGGCAAAAAGGCAGAAAAAATTTGAAAAGGGAATAAAAAGTGGAAAAATCAGGACGAAAATTTTGTAAAGGGTGAGGAAACATCAGGAGGCAGGAAGGAAAACAATTATGAGCCAGAATAAATGTTCACCCTTGAAAAAACATCAATTTTTGATATCTTCATCACAAGTTTCCAGTTGCCTTTTACGAACGTGGAACATCAATTCTACCGATGAACAAGTTGGCGAGTAAATTAACAATTTAGTGGATAATTTTGTAAACAAAAAATAGACTCGAGGAATTCAATTTGTGGCCTCTGAGAATTTGAGGATCAAGTCTGCAATTTTTTAACATGGATAATATTAGCGAATTTGACATCAGGCTTGAAAAGGAAATTTATTATGCTGGTGAATCCATTCGGGGTCACGTTATCCTGCATACGACTGAAAACTTCAAGCTGAGGTGTACGTATTTTCATTATTTTGCATTTATTAAATTAAACTGGGAAATTGGGAAATTAATTTATTTTTTGACTGGGAATTTGACAAATTTTTAGAAAAAATTGAAAGTTTGGGGTAAAAAACGTTTTAAGTTGATGATTTGTACAATTGAACCAAATAGTTGAATTTTAAAATAAAAAAGATCAGTTTTCAATAAAAATTGGAATAGTTAAATTTTCAGTTTAAAAAATTAATTTTTAACCAGATAGTTGAAATTTAAACTAAAAAAGATCAATTTACAATTAAAAATTTAAAACTTAAATTTTCAGTTGAAAAAATTAATTTCCAACCAAACTAATTAATCCTTCAATGGAATATTTAAATTTTAACCAAAAAAATGAATTTTCCAACAAGAAGATTAATTTACAAAAAAAAAAGATTTCTACCAAAAGACGATTTTTCAACAAAATAGAAGCATTTTCAAATAAAAAAGGAAAATTTTTAACCAAGTTGTTGAATTTTAAACTAAAAAAGATCAATTTTTAAGAAAAAATGTAATAATCGTTTTCGGATCCTCTCTGGTTTTTAGAATAGGACTCTATCCCACCTATTTGCACTTATGATTGACTGGTGTGATACGAAATAGTATGTGACACTTGGCCTCACACAACAACCAAAAAGCTGACTGCTAGGTCAATCGTATGTTTTCACCTAAAACAATAGAATCCGTGAAATATTTAATTATCTACAATCATTATATTACAAATGAGTATGAGCTGGCCTTTGAGAAATGTGACTAATGGAGAAAACAAAGTAAACAGAAGAATGTTTGGACAGTAATAATTATCGTAACATACTCAGATAAAAATACGTGGTGAGAATGAGAAATACTATAAGGACATTATATTGGAATTACTTAATCAATGTATTTTAATGTCAAACCAATTTTTCATTTAAGTATCAATTACGCGTAATAACACAGGGTATCCGACGTTTCTTCGGAACAAAATTCAATATGTTATCCAGGTTTTCCAGGTCAAGAAGTCATGTTTTTTGAAGTCTCATTCTTTTACATGAAACAATGAAATAACCGTTTGGTAGACATGTAAAAAGAGGAGATATTTCATTTTCTACTGGCGAACAATTTGTAAACAAAGCAGAACCATAAATAAACAAACTCTCAATTTTTTGCGAACATTAGTTGTCTTTATGAAATCTTTGCGGATATTTTGAAATCTTTATAAAGTCTTCGAAATCCTTGAAATCCTTTAACTATTTGTGAAATCTTGTAAATATTTTTAAATCTTTCTGAAATCTTGAAATTTCTAGTAAACCTTTAAGTAATTTTCTGGAATCTTTTAAAACTTTTGCCAAATCTTTGAAATCCTTAAAATCTTTGGCGAATTTTTCGAAATCTTTATGTAATCTTTGAAATATTTGTGAAATCTTTTTCTAATATTTGTTTATGAAATCCTTTGTGTTCGTTTGAAATCATTTAGTTCTTTTGAAACCTTCTCAAATTTGGCGAAACCTTGTGAAATAATTTAAAATGTTTGAAATATTTCGAAATATTTGAAATCTGGTGTACTGTACTCTTTTTGAAATCTTTGAAATACTGGAAATATTTTGAAACTCTCATGAATTCTTCGAAATATTTGTGAAATTTTTGGCCTTGGCTTGAAATCATTGAAGTATTCAAATTCTTTGTGAAATATTTTGAAATATTCTAAAAAAATTTTTAAACGTTTAAAATCCGTGAAATATTTGAAATCTGGTGTACTTCACCCTTGTTGAAATCTTTAAAATTGTTGAAATATTTTGAAAAACTTATGACTTCCTTGAAATATTTTTGAAATCCTTTGTATTTTTTTGAAATCACTGAAATATTTGAGATCTTGTGAAACCTTGAAATCTTCTCAAAAAATTTGAAATCGTTTAAAATATTTGAAATGATTGAAATCTTTTATAGTGCACTCTTGAAATCTTTGAAATCTTTCTTAAACCATTGTTTGTGAAATGTTTTGTGTTCGCAGAAATTATAGAATTATTTCAAAAAATTTTGAAATCTTGTATAATCCTCGAAAATGTTCTTAAACCTTTTGAAATCGTTTCAAATCTTCGAAATGTTTTCAAATATTTTAAATCTAGTGCACTGTACCCTTTCTAAAATATTTGAAATACTTTATATCTCTTCAAAGTTTTAAAATCTTTGTGAAGTCGTTGTGAAATTTTTGAAATCTGGTGTGCAAGACAATTTTGAATCTTTGCAATGCGTGAAATCTTTGCAAAACATTCAAAATCATTTTGAATATTTTGAAATCTAATTTTGAAACTGAGTTAACATCGAAATATTAAAGTCTGTTCATTGCTCGCGTAAAAAATTAAAGGAGAATTCCAGATTTTCAAGATTTAAACAAAAATTCAAGGAGAATTCTAGGTTTTCAAGGTTCTCAAGGTCACCGGACACGCTGTTACAACTACAAGTTCGTCAATAACATATATATCAACAAACATTCACAGAAAATTGTGAACATATGTATAAGATTGAGCCATACTAACGTAGCGTGAGACGAGATCATACGAGAAAATTAAGGATTTTCTCTCGGTGTACTATCGTCCTAATCCTCACAAAAATGTTATTAATTATTTTGCGACGTAAAAAAAATAGATTTTATCATCTCTCTATGATTGTTATACTTAATATTAGATTTATTATATGAAGATAGTATTTGCGATTTAATTTTTTCTGGTTATCGTCTCGTACTAATTTGAAAAAAATTGTTTTTTTTTAAGAAACCATGCCTTCTTTTTTCGAGAAAGACGTTCCCTAAAATATTTCTGTTAACAATTTTGCAGAAGAGTGAATACTCGTCAAATATAGTTATTTGTTCACAAAATGTTTTAAGGAAAAAAAAATGGTTTTAACGATTTCAGCCACACAAAAAACTTATTTTGAACATGGAAACAGTAGAGCTATAAAGAATATCTTTTTCAAAACCATAAGCCATTATTCATTCGATTTTAACAGTTAATTTACCCCAATTTCTGTCTATTTCAACAAAGTCCATTTTCTTTACAAAAAACAATCAATTTAACAATTTGAAGATATATAATCCTTTTATATTCTTCAAAAAATATTTTGTGAACTCCCTCTATTTGTCTTCTTTTGAAAAGTCCAAACAATACAATGTAAGAATTATTTATTATTGAAATCAACACTTTGAGAACTTAAATATCACGATTGTTTTGTAAAAATTGGAAAAACAAAACAGAAACTGAATATTCACGATGCGTCGTTTACAAAGTCATGTCATATACTAACGTTGAGTTTAGAAAAAGAAAAACTCTCCAAATTTGCCAGATTTCCAGAAAAGGTTTGAGTACGAGAGAGAGAGAGAGAGATATGGGGAGAAAAAGAAGGAGGGAGATACAGCTAGAGAAAAAATGAAATCGAGTCGACTTTTTTCACATAGTTTTACCTCCATTATGAAAACAGGGACTCAATTTTTACGAGCTTTTCTCGACTCTTCTCAACTCTCGCTTAAACTCTTTCGAAACTTTAAGTGTTCATTTACTGTTTGACTTGCTGATATTTTTATTTTACGCGTAATAAAGCAGGTTTTAATTGATAATATGCTAATTATCACATTAGGAGAGAATTGCATTTATTCAAAATAAATATATGAATACATTTTTATGTACTGAATTATCTTTTTATTTGAGATACAAAGATATTTTGAAAATTGCTACGAAATTATTGTAATTTTAAGTCGCTTAAACAAAAATAAAAATGCATTTCATGTTTTACTTGATATGGCGCTGTTCAATTTGTTTCATATTACATTCGTTTATATTTTTATCTGAAAACGAGCCTGCAAATGAGGGCGATTCCCGGCTCGCACCCGCTGTCCTGAGTAGTATACCCCCACCATTGCGCCCTGGGTACCTGTGTACGGTCCCCCACTACACGGCTTCCCCACACTCAGCCGAACTGTTGCCGTCGATCCTGGTCAGCGCTAATTATGATTTTTGTGCGGTTTTTTCAATGAAAATTGTTTCTAATACATAAAATACTACATTATACTGTTAACTATATTTTAAAATAAATTTTTTAAACAATCTATAACTGTTTTCATCAATTTTCTCTTAGAATGGAGATAGGAAGTCGCAATTTTCCCACTTTTCATCCAATTTTCAATTAGAGTGCGGTAGTAGTTAATTATTGTTAAGAAACATAATTGTTTGAACAATTTATTATTATTTTTAATAATATTGTCTTTGAATAATCCTAGAAATTGCGTTTTTTCTGAAATTTTTAACTTTTTGTCCACTTTTCACATGAGGTAAGTTGAGATTTAATTAAATTTAACAGCAATAATCGTTTAAACAAATTATCATTGTTTATAGTTATCTTCTTCTATATTAACACTAGATAGTTTCGCTTTTTTCTTAACTGTTCAAATTCGATTTACCTTCTTAGTTATGAACAAACAATAAATAAAAATTAGAGATTATCCCATTTTAAACAATCTCTTTCTTTTTTGTAAATATATTTTTCTGAAATGAAACAGATATTTGATATATCCTTTAAGTTTTCTATACGGATCATATTAAATGTAAATTTTCCTTGAAGTAGTTACTGAGGGCCTTTCTGTTTAAATTAATATTAATATGTAATATTTGTTCCTAACTTGCATTAATTATTGACTCACTAAGTAAAAAGATGACGAGTTCAAAAATTCCGAAAAAACCGCAACTTTCTAACAATTGTCGAAGAAAAGATAATAATAAACAATAATAAATTGTCTAAACAATTATGTTCCTTAACTTACATTAATTATTACTTTACTAAGTAAGCGAAAAGTTGACAAAATGTGGAAAATTTTAGAAAAAACAGCAACTGTCTAGCATTACTACAGGAGAAGATAATTTTAACAATAATAAGTTGTTTAAACAATTATATTTGTTAAATTTCAATGATTATCACAGGAAGTTAAATATTTCAGGCAAAACTGCAACTTTCTAACATGATTCAATGATAATATTATTTAAAATGATAATAAATTGTTTGAAAAATTAATTTTGTTAACTTTAACTAATTATTTATCTCACCCTAATTGAAAATTGGACGAAAAGTGGTTAATTAAAAAAAAAACTGCGACTTTATAACTCTATTATAAGAGAAAATTGCTAAAAACAATAAATTGTTAAAAAAATTAATGCAATTATTCTATTATCAGTATAAAGTATTATTTCATGTATGAAAAATAATGTGCATTACAAAAACCGCAAAAAAAAATCATAATTAGAGTCAAAAGCTCGCAAAAACCCATTTTTTCACTTATGGGATTTTTTTGTCACCCTGTAAAACAGACTTATGGGGTTGTTATATAATAAGTAATCTTTTATTCGTATTCTACATTTGCAATTTCGACTAAAATTTAAAAAAATTTAAATTACTTATTATATATATATTTATATATATAACATTACTTAGATGATCGAGGCTTCATTTTATCGCCGTTATTGCCTGGCTTACTCTTCGTTAACAGGCCCTACATTACACCCGGTTAGCAACTTCATCTTTTTTTGCAGGGACTTCGCAGAATGGCAATGGATTCAACGAGATTTGATAATGAACACAGTGTTACAGATGTACACACTATTTCTTCTATCACAAAGAAACAGTTTCTTGAGGTTTTAACGTTTTGCGATCCAGTACCTTGTCAAGGTAGTTATATGTAGGTTCGTAACAAAAACCGGACCTTCTAATGTTCTCATGCAAGCTGCGACAAAGATTTACCAATGATTTCTTGTGTCGCGCCAACAGCTTCTATATACCGTGAATGTTGGTCTAAAAGGTTCCCTTTGGCGCGGAGCAGACGAAAATCTGTCCCTTTTTCGGGGTTTTGTCGGAAGAATTTTTTGTTCGCGAGGTCATGATTTACAAAATGCCGCATTTACAAAGTGCTAAGTGTTTTCAGTGAGCGTAGCGCCAGTAGCCTCCATGTAGCGTGAATGCTGGTCTAAAAGGGTACCTTTGGCGCGTGCAGATGAAAATCTGTCGGTATCTCGGGGTTTTGTCAGGAGGACTTTTTGTTCGCGGGGCCATGACCTACAAAATGTCACAATTGCAGAGTGCTAAGTGTTTTCAGTGAGCCTCGCGCCGATAGCTTCTATGTAGCGTGAATGCTGATCTAAAAGGGTACTTTTGGCGCGGTGCAGATGAAAATCTGTCCGTTTTTCGGGGTTTTGTCGTTATGATTTTTTGTTCGGGGGGTCATATTTTACAAAATATCAGAAAATTATCAAAATCCATTGAGACCTTTTTCAAATACATTTTGTGCGTGGTCCTTCGGTCTTCAAATCTGTCGGCGTTGAATAAGGTATCTGCGACTAGCATGCTCGCCGTCCCCGTTCTACTGTACTCGTTTAGGGTAGTTCAATGGACGAAAAACGAGCTTACGGCCCTTGATGTCACCACACGTAAGACAATGCATTTGCACAAAAGCTTGCATATCAATTCGTCTGTTTCGCGACTATACATCTGACGCCGTCAAGCCGGATGTGGACTTCTGAATCTCCAATGCCTTCATAACCGAATTGTTCTAAGTGCAGCTTACATAGTAGCAAATGGAAAAGGTCCTTTTCTAAAAATGGCCAGGAATCACGAGAATATTGGAAAAGGATGCTTCACATCTGAAAGCCGAAGTGAAGAAAGGAGAAGTTAAAAAATTCGATCAAGAGCTACTTGACAAGAAAATGCACGGAAATTTTCCCAGGAAGGTAGAAAAAATGTCCTTGTTTAACTTTTGCTTTTCTAAAATCATCAGCGCTTGATTCAGGTACAGAAGGTTTTATTTTCGCATGCCAGGATAGTGTCGTTTCCACCTTAGTATACGGTGGCCGCATTTTATGTCAAGAAGTTCCTAGCGATAGGTGCAGAGCGTGTCATGCACACGCTGAGTACCCAGAACACAGACTATCAGAGTGTCTCACCCACGCAGTAACGACGTATATCTACAGACATAATACGGCCCTAAGAGTGCTTCATTACCATTTTTGTTGCTCTTATTTTCATCAAAATAGTTAAATTTTTAACCAAAGATATGTACTTTCTTCTAAAATAATGAATCCACAACATCAAAAATTAATTTGCGAAAATGGAGTTCGGCTTTCAAGGAAATGAGTGAATATTTAACCAAACGATGATTTTTTCAACCAAGAAGGTTGATTGATAAAGAAATAAATTTTGAAGCAAAATAATAGATTTTTAACAAATCAACTTTCAACCAAGTAGTTGAATTCTTGATCAAATAGTAGAACTTTTAACTAGACGAGATGAATACCAAACCAAAAATATATTAGTGGACTTTTTGAGCAAATATACTTGCATAGTAGTCTAGACTAGTAAATCGGAAATCATCACTATATCGAGAACATGCAAACATAGTTGTATTTTCTTCTTAGGTTCTATTAAAGCAATTTGCAATCAATAGAAAAAAAAATGAGAAAAGGGTTTGAAGTTTTAAATATGAAAGTGATTTCGAAACTTATTATGTGATTATCAAACTGTACCATTGCAGGGCCATCTTTCGCAAAAATCCCAAACTTTGAAATTCATTAAATTCATAAAAAACTGAAGAAAATATCTATTTTTGGATTTCTTCATTGACCAACATCTTGCATTTTTTCCAAATTTGGAAGTGCCCTGTCCACCACTCACTTCAAAATAATTTATTAGATTTTTTTACGATATTTCATTCTCAGTTAGTAATTATATACAATGTTTTTTTTACCTAAATTGCTCTGTCCGATAGCAGCGAGAGAAAAAATGCCTCCCTCCCGTAGGTGCAGATGTAGGACAGGTCCAGAGGAGAGCCTTGGTGGGAGTGAAGGTGGCGAAGCCCCATCTGAGGAGTTCGGGGGGTGAAGCCAATATAAAAATAAACTTTCTTTTTTAGATCATTATCCTATGGTTGTTATTATTTTTCAGGAAATAAGAAAATAAGTGAATTTTGTTATTGTTTTCTAATCTGAGAAAGGTATAGAATATTCAAACAATTTTGGATTATGTCAGTCTTCCATGGAAGACTGATAAATTTGGGATAATTACAAATTAAGTAAACATTTTTCACTTGTAATCGGTTATTTTAGGCGGAACACATTTGGTATAAATGTAGATTTACAATCTCAAAGAACTTTTTGTTATATTGTATTAGTGATCTCATTTCAAAATTGGTAAAAATTATTTCCTCGAAGTAGAAAAACAAGAATCATTCACGCACTTACTTTATTTCCGTTAAAAAAATTAAAAGCTAGGAGCTTTGCTATGTTTTTTATTTTATAAAATATATATTTTTTTAACCGTTTTATATTGAAATTAACAATCGGCAATTTTTTGTGAAACTCTTCCAAGCAGTAGGAGGAAGAAAGCGGGAAGTTCATTTTCCTATTTATCAAAGTTTGTTGTTTGTAGAAAAGCTTCTCTAATCATAAATGTCGAATTATTTGTAATGAAAAATAACTAGATGGTAGTCATGATAAAACCTTTTTTTAGAATTTCATGAATATTTTTTGCAATTATCTTTAATTTTCTAGGTTTAAATGTCCGAAATAATATAATTTGTTTGAAATTATTGTAATAATTGAATTCACTATATACGGCAGAATCAATGAGAAAAGTTGAGCAATAACTATAAATTTTCTAAATTAGAAGCAAATGCGGATCGACTTTTTTAAACATAACGTAGTGGTGAATCAATAATTGTTCCGCAAATACGCAGTTTTTATGTAATTTCCTACACTCGCCGTGAACGTTAATGAAGACAAACAATTTTTTAACTTCAGACGAAAATGAATATTTTCTATGCTATCACGGCATGATTAAGTCTCCTGCGAATATTGCTATTTTATGACTTTATTTATTCAATACATTATCTAGGAATTGAAATTACGTTTCAAATAATATGATATAATAAAATAGTTTCTTCTCTCACCGAGAAAAATGTTGAAAATGAGACAATCACGACTGAATGAAGACCATTATGTTAGTTTTTTCTACTGCAATGACATCATTTTTGTCATTTTTTTCCTACTGAATGCATTGGAAATATTGGCGACATACTTCTATAGTTTTGGCTGTATTTTGGATATATAGTCTTATAATACATTTTTTGTAATAACCCAGTTGTTTGCCTACATTTGAAGATATAACATTGAAGCTTATTTTAATGTTTGACAATCAAAACATATAATTATGATACAGATTATAATAATGGGGAAAAAGATTATTAATTACATACGATTCATCTATGATGTACATAGATATAAACAAACTGCTATATATCAACAACAAGGGGGATTTCTTGATAGAGCTAATTGAAGACAATTTTTCATGGGCGATCTAATTTATAATAACTTTCATTACAAAACCTGGATTATGAATCGTCAACCAACAAAAATGAATTTTTGAAGAAGTAGTTCCACTTTCACCCAAAGAGGTGAATTTTAAACCTATATAGATGAATTTTCAACTAAAACTGTAATATTTAATATTTCAACATAAACAGATTCTACTTTTTGATAGAGAAGAGTTGAATTTAACCAAAAAGAAAAACAAATTTTCACCAAAATACTTGAATCTTCAAATAAAACAGATCAAGTTTTAATCGAACACATTCTGAACTCTGAGACGCATTTTTTGATAAGAAATGAACTTATTTGCATTACATAAATGTTCTTGAATTGATCTTGAATGCTTTTGATTATCGTAAATTTACCTTGCATCATTGTATAACAGTAATATGCTTTACGTGATTGGTGGAGCTTGAATTGGGAGAAGAGCTCTATCTATATCACTTGGGCTATTCGTACCTACACGTAAACAAAAATGTTTTTCAATAATGAGATAATGACTAGTATATATACAAGTAAGGAATAACAAAGAAATTCTTTGCAATCGTTTCTGTTTATCAATACAAAAATAAAGATTTTCATCTTATCGCTGCTGTTCATGTTTGGGACGTTTCTTGATCCTGTTCGTAAGTAGTTTTTGTTTCTAATTGGTTCCTCACTCTGAAACAATTTAAAAATATTCTATTATCATTGGGTAGGCATTTCATCTCACTGAGTAATTACACATTTACCGAATGAAGTTTCATAATAATTGGTATCGAATGATTTGTTACAAACCCGATTTTAATCCAAACATCTTGAGTTCACTGTAGCAAATCTTTATTATCGCTTACGTTAAGTTGGTTGAAATTGTTACATTTTTATCTTAATAAAAATGTAATGGTTTCAGGTAAAAAATGACTTTCGCGGATTTCATCAAATGTCAACGTTTTAAGGCCCTTTAAGTAAAAAAAATAGTTTTTATTTCGACAGTGACTGTCGTTGTCGTTGTTGGCTTGCCGTCCCGGTTCCACTCTACTCGTTTGGGGTGGTTCAATGGACGAAGAACGAACTTAAGGCCCTTGATGTCAGCACACGTGAGATCATGCATATGCATAAAAGCTTGCATATCAATTCGTCAGTTCAGCGATTATACATTCCACGCTGTCAAGGCGGATGCGGACTTCTGAATCTCCAGTGAGGAAAATGCATTACTCCATCTAGATGCTTCACTTCTGAAAGACGAAGTGAAGAAAGCAGAGTTTGCAATATTTCACAAACAGCTACTCGATAATAAAATGCACGGAAACTTTCACAAAAATGTAGAAAAACAGTCCTTGTCGAAGGACCAAACTTTTGCTTTTCTCAGATCATCAGGGCTTAATTCAGGTACAGAGTGTTTTATTTTCGCATGTCAGGACAGTGTCATTTCCACCTTAGCATACCGTAACCACATTTTATGTCAGGAAGTTTCAAGCGATAGGTGCAGAGCCTGTCATACACACGCTGAGAACCTAGAACACATACTATCGGGGTGTCCCACCCATGCAGGAACGACGTATATCTTCAGACATAATGTGGCCCTAAGAGTGCTTTATTACCATCTTTGTCGCTCTTATGGTGTTTGCCGCGACCCTGCCCTGCCGAACGCTCCAAGGGAGATACAGTCAATTGTCTAAAACGAGAAGTGTCAAATTTTCTAGAACTACGATTTTCGGACAGCATTCTCCGTTGCGCACATGTTGCATTCAATAGTCAAATTAATACAATTTTAGCTTATATGTTTAAATTTTTTAAATTTCTAGTAAATGAATTAAAATCATTGAGGCATATTTTTCTATGAATGTATTTTCTAAAACCTGATGCCTAATTAACATTTACTTGAAATTTTTCATATATAACAAATTTCTACAATTTTATAAAAATAATTTCTAAACTGTTTGTTTTTTTTAAATTCACACCTGAAAAACAATTTAATGGCATTTATGGAATTCGCGGAGTTCATGGAATTCATGGAATTTGAAAAAAAAATAACATTCAAAACTTTCCCAGAAATGTCAGAGCATTTTTTTATTCTCTTGAAATCTTTCAAAATTTTTAAGAAGATTCTAAACTTTTGGTTCGAAATCTTAAAAAATCTACATTTTGTTTTAGATTTATTAAAATTCTTTCCAGTTTGCAATTATTTTGTAATATTTTAAAACTTTCAAATATCTCTTTAACTTATACGACTTTTTTCTAAAAATTGTCAATTTTCCAAAACTGAAACTTTTGCTTTAAAAAAATAAGAAAGATTTTTCTAAGTTATTTAAAAACAATTTTCTATAATAAAAGTTAAAAAGCACTGAAAGCGATATACTTTCTATTTAAAGACTACACCATTTTTTGTGAGATTTAAGTTATCATAAAAAATAGTTGGCAGCAAGTAAATATGTAGCGATAATGTCAGTCAGATATTTTTACCTTGAAATTTTAAAAAAATCGTAAAAATAAAATTTTTCGGTATTTTTTCAGATTTTATTGACTTTGTTTTGCCGCAGAGTCTTTGAAATTTAATAAGAATTTTTCAATATTTTTCTGAATAACTTAATTCAAAATAGTATCTGCATTTTAAATAGACTCCAACCTTGAGAAAATATGCATTAATAAATGAAAGAAAATAAGTAGAGAGTATATTACTTTTTTATAATTTAATATAAATTTCTCAAAATATTAATTCTTTTCTCTAACATTCATAGTTTTTTCTCTTCAACAAACTAAAATTATATGGAATGAAATAATTTTGCCGTAAAATAAAAGTCCCAAATGTTCAAAATACCGAAAATATAATTATTACTGAACAAGAAAGTTACCGAAATTTCAAATTTTCAAAACATTGAAAACTGAATGTTAAAAATTTCAAAATTTCAAATTAACGAAGTTATTAAATTACCAAAATTACTTGAGATCACTTAAATTGCATTGATAATTAAGAAATGAATTCTATATTCATGACACTCAGTAAAAATGAAATGATTCTGAGTGAAAAGCCACTAATCTTCAGGAAAATTGACTGATTAGGTTAGTAAAAAATATAGGTTATGTTACTCGATACGAATGATTTTTTACTCATCTTTGAGTAAACTTTCTTACTGAATGAGGAGACTCCAAATTAATAAATAAATATTTTAGAGTACCCATTACAGATTTTGTTATCTTTTTTCCATATCTGTTACCGCATCAACTCCGCCAAGTAAATTGACAACAAAATATTCCGCAGATTCATTTCATCGGAAGAACTATGGGGTTTCAACTTTTGTTGGATTTGCGGAAACCTATCAAATTGATTGACACAAAACTTCATCTGAACGTTCACACTCAAAACTAGACATGTATCTCTATTCGGGATCCTTTTTTGGACGTTCTAATATGATCTCACAAATAGTCTATTTTAGTACCAGTTTCTGTCTTGTTTAGTTTGCTAACTTCAGATTGATATATATATATATATATATGTATAATATATATATACTTATTTATTTATTTACTTATAAGGACAGAGAAAAAGAATAGTCACAATTAACTGGCGTAATTGTTGTATACTTATTGTAGTGTTCTAGAAAACATCCTTATTTGTTTCTTCTATAATAGATCGATCTCCTAAAAATTGTTCCTTTTCGTGTCAAAATGTCCCCTGAATATTGGCAGAATTTAAAAAAAAAAGATAAAAAAGGATAAAATGCATATGCAGTACAGAACTACACTGTCAGAAATTTATGTAAGAATTTTCAGAGACGTGTCACTAAAGCTTTTTGCAGAAACAGTTACTAAATTTTCCTAAACAGGAATAGAAACAGCAACGGTAACTGCATAAAGCTTTAGTCACATGTTTCAGAAAATTCTGCTATACAATTTAGTCATTTTCAGGTACTGTAACTCAAAATTTCAAGGAATTAAAAAATTTGTTCGGTTCATTAATTTTAATATAAAGTATGTATAGTCTATATTTTGTCCTGAAAATATAAATAGTAAGAAAATATGAGTATGAAATATAATATAAATATGAGAAAATATAAATAGTAAGAAAATATAGTATGAAATATGAGAAACACATTTAATTAATTATGTTATATAACCTAGATACATACGTAGTCATTTGCATATAAACGTCGCTCACGTATAGTCTTACTATAATTTATATTGTTAAGAAAATTATAGACTGCAAATTTATGTTAAAATTAATAAACCAACGGAATGACTCGAAATTTCATATATAACCTGCGTTAATTATTAATTTACGCAGCTGCTGCTGGTCACTTGTGGTCCTGATGTACCTTTTTTGAAGTTCATTTACGAGGCAGATGATCGCAGTATCTTGTAACTATTTTATTGCAAAGATAATTCGCTCATCAACCGAGCTTATTCTAAGTCGTTGCCTTTACTCGCGATTTAAACACTTTTTTCCTTTTCTTCTTCTCGTTCAAATTTCGAATCCTTTTCATGCTTGAGATCATTCAATATCGGGGAAAAAAAGGTTTACTGCATCTTTATAATGCAACATACCCTTTTGTAGTACATTGCCGCCCGTGACCATTTAGGAATGTCAGAAAACTATTTGTAATTTTCAGATACCGTTTATGAATGTCAAACAAAAATTTAGTAAATTAACTATAAATATGATTGAATTTCGTTTTACAGCAACCTCTTTCCGTAAAGTTATATCAATTTAGTATCCTAAATGTGTCGGAATTTTCTGAACATTCTCAGCAGTGTAGATAACAAAAAAAATGGGAATTTTTCAAACGAAAGAAAAAATCTTCTGTAAAATTAGTATCACTATATAAAGATAAAACAAATGCCGACTATCGAGCCGAAGTGTTGTCCGATTGAGGACAGAAAAGTTGGCTCAAAAAAAGTTATCGAGGTTTGAGGAAATGGATATGAATCTCAAAGTAACACTAGCCTCAAATTGGACCAGGCTTGACTGCGGATTGCGATGAAACATTTGATTTTCAGTTTAAAATGAAGTTAAAGCTTTCGAGATAATAAATTTTTCAAATACGGATAAACAAAGTGTCATATAAAAAAGTTAGCCAATTCTTAGAAAATCGATTGAGAATTTTGAGATTAAAATTTCATTCGTTTTCAAAATCGGTTTTAGATGGCGATTAAGAAACGAATTTTCAATTTTTTGCAAAAATAAAAATGTTCTCCCGAGATATATGAATGCTGAATGAGACTGAAAAAATTTTGTTTAAAAAAAAGTGCTGACAGGCTGAAAAATTGTAACTAAATTTTGAATAAAATTTGTATTAATTTAAAACAAAAATTATTGTATCAAAAAATGATATTTTGAAAAAATCCTTTAACGCAATGTGTACTTGATTTTCAAATAATTGTTCATGCAATAAACTCATTGTCGACAAAAATGTTGGTTATCTAGTTCTGCACTGCAATCCTTAATTTTAAAAGAGCAATGTTTTTTTTTGTAACCGACAACTGTATCCTTGACTCATCATGTGAAAAATGTTTTTCCGTATGCCCCGAATTATAGAATTTCGATATTTGTCAATTAGAAAACGTCAAAAATTTTCTTATTTTATTTCCCGAATTTGCCAATTATATGCACATTGCTCACCTGTAATTCGTGGTGTAAAAGAAGAATATTTTTAACGCTCTTTAATTGACAAATATCGAAATTATAACAATATTATTTATTCATTTGTAATTAGACCTCAATTCTTGATTTGTTTGAACAGACTTTACACTCTTTTTCCTATTTCGCTGTTCTTCCCTTTCTTAAAGAATTCCTATTTTCCCCTTTTTTAAAGAAAATTCCCCTTTTTTCTCATCTTTTCTCGTTTTTTCGTTTTAATTTAATGTTGAATTTTCAATAAAATAATACAATTTCAAATAAAAAGATGAATTCTCAACAAAAAATATAATAGAGTAGACTTTTCCACTATCGTTTTAAAAAAAGTAACTATCTATTTCTCATCGCTGATTAATCCGTAATAATTTTTCTCACAAAATTTTCAAGTATTTTCTTGGGAAACTTCGAGTTACAAACAATTTTATATTTTAGTTTTACATCTCTTTCAAATTGAACTAATTATGTAGAGGATTGTGGTTTACAAGCTTCAATCTAAAATACAATAAGATTGTGCAATTGCGACTTACTGGACTTTCCGTGACTTCATCTGGAGTCAAGGAGGTAATCGTGTCGCTGTCCATGTTTATTTTTGCCCGTAATTTATGTTGACTGCGACAGCCCGAATAAATTTAAGTTGTTCAATAGCACACCCACTTCCCTAAAAAAAAATGAATGACTGAACGTGGTGGATAAAGGGATGTATATATGGCAGGAAGAGACCTGGATCTGGTCCGAAGAACAGGCTCGATAGAAAAAGAAGACCTGACCGGAGATTATGGTCTGGCTGATGAGATCTGACATGGGAATAATATACGGCTAGAGGAAGATACATGACAGGAAAATAAGGCCTGGCTGGATGAAGGGTCGCGTCAGGAGAATGTTGTCTGTCAGAAAAAGAAGACTGACACAAAGAACACCAGAAATAGGCTCGCCATTAGGTAAAAAATCGAACTGTAAACTTAGCTCTGCAAGAACAAACAGATAAACAGACTTTTTCTCAAAACGACTCCGGCGAAGATCTTTTTCTTTTCATCGGAAAGTAGTTGTCAGATATCCCAGGCAGAAAATCGAGAAACACATTCTCGGTGTCGGCACCTTTGTGTTGGAATAATTTCAACGGAACCGTAATCAGTTTGTCTTTGATTTATGAATAGTTCTTTAATGTAGATATGAGACGGCTAGATAGGGCCATGACTGGCAGAAGAGGTACACTTTAGTTTCTATCTATCTTAAATCTACAAAGGGCATAATTTTGCAATGCAGCTGTAACCTATACTACAACTGATAAATTTTTGTTCAAAATTTTGGTGTGTTGTGTTCAATTCAATGACTCAGCAAGTTGGTATTATTTTATAAAGATTTTCAAGATATTTCGAAAGTTTTTGAAGGATTTCAAGATATTCCAAAAGATTTCAAAGGTTTTCGGTTAATAGTGTTAATGCAAATGGTAAACAAATGTTGATTCTTTCCTTTTTCTCCTATCTTTTGGTAAACAACTTTCCTACTTTCAGTATCGCTTGTATTCAATGCGCAGAGTGTGTGCAAACGAAAAATGATTAATAAGGAATATTATTAGTTCTAAAAAATTAAAATATGAACTAATTCAACATAATCAATCATTCTTTTCTCAAGTAGTATTTCGGCGATACAATTTTTTCCTTTTTTCGACAGCTTCCTCACGATACTTTTTGGTAATTTCATTACCTAGACTTTCAAAATTCAAGGATTTCTAAATAAACAACTATGCATGTAAGTTTCTCAAATATGAACAATATTTAATTGAGGAATGAAAAAATATTACGACTGGAAATTTACTAGTATTTAACTAAGAATAATTTATCAACAAGGGCCAATTAGGCATGATTTATCTTCCACGCAACAACAAACAGAAAGCTGTACTAACTTATGTAGGCAGTTAAGATCTCCAGATAAATAAACTTGGCCATGAGGGTATTAAAGAAGAATAAAATTTTCAATTAAATAGTTCAATTCTCAACGGAAAATATAATAGTTAATGCTGAAACCAAAAAAGATTTTAATTTCAAATAAAACAAATTGATTTTCAACCAAATAGTTGAGTTTGTAACTACTACCTTTTTGGTTAAGCATTTATCTTTTTAAGTTGAAAACGCAATTACTTAGATAAAAATGCATGCATTTTGTTGATAATGCACCTTTTCATCATATTAGTTTGAAATTAATTTTTTTTTTCAGAAGTTCCACTATTTTGTCGTTGTTTCATCAAACATTGTTGGCATAGAAATTCAACAGTTTGTTAGAAAATTAAACTATCTGGCTACAAATTAACTTTTTTGTGGAAAATTTATATTTTTGGTTGAAAATTGAATTATTTCGTTAAAAATAAAACTATTTTTTAAAAAAACTACCTGGTTGAAAATTAATTTTTTGGTTGAATATTCAACTCTTTGGTTGAATATTTATATTTTTTAGTTAAAAATTCTATTACTTATTTAAAAATCTTCCTGGTTGAAAAATCAGCTTCTTAGTTGAGAATTCAACTCTTTGGTCGAATTCTGAACTCGCGTCTTGAATATTCATTTTTTTTCGTGGAGAATTAAATTTTTTGTTTAGTTTAATAATTCACTACTTAGTTTAGAATTGAACTACTTTGAATAAAATTAATTCTTGTTTTTGAAAATTTCACTATTTTGTCGTAAATGAACTTTTTTGTTCAAAATTCATATTTGTTGTTGAAAATCTGATTGGATTTTGAAAACGACTTGAAATGTAAAAAAATAGGTTATGTTTCAATATTACGTAGTGAAGTATTCAAAGTCACGAGGCCAACTAACTTCCCTTTATGAAACACAGACTAAACAGAGCAGAGCCAGATTTTTGAAATAGTTCCATCCCACTTTTTAGAGAGAGAAACACATTTAACTAAGACCCCCCCCCTTTAGCCCTCCACTTACCAGGACAAGTGGCTCTGTTTTCAAGGAAACTAAACATCGTAAAAACGCACATGCTACAAGATTTTTTAGATCTACAATTTCTACTATGTTTCGTGAAAAGTATTTTTTCACTGTAAAAAAGGTACCTATACAATGTTTTTATCCTGGCAAACCTGGAAAAGTTTAACCCTGGTTAAATTTATATTGTGTGAACCATAAATAGATTTTTAATTCAGGTATGCGAAATTTAATTAAAAAAATTTAGTTGTAGTTTAAAAGTCAGATTTTTGTAAAATGATTGCAATATTTTTGTACCGCTTGTTTTCGATACATTTTATTAGAAATGATTTTGTTGGATTTTTTGGGATCCAAATTTTGGCGTAAAATCAGTTTTTGTGCAAATTTCTTATTGAATAATAGATTGCTGTGTGAGAGTGAAATTTAATAAGAAGAAATACTTAGTACAGTGTACCGCATGTAATTTGAACTAAGTGCATGCATGAGAGGGAAGCGAAGTGCGATAGTGGTGCATTGTCAGAGGCTCGTCTTCCGCTTATTACACCCGATAAACATCTTTACGAGGCAGAGCATGTGCAGCTGCATCTCCGTTGATGAAAATTCTCTACATATTTTTCGGCCTTAGAATCTTAGATAACATCGACCTAAATCCCTATCGAATAGAATCTAGATTATCTAGAAGTAACTAGAAGAACCTAGAATAGCTTCCAAAATTTGACCTTGTAATGTATTTTTTGTCCGGCTTATTTCTAAAATTAATACACTCAGAAAACAAAAATTTCTTGAAACAAAATAACTGTTTTCTTGGATATACATGAAAATTTGGTTGATTCAAACAAATTTTGGTCGATTCAACAAAATATGTGATTGGCCCAACCAATTTTTGTTGTTGGATCAACCAAATACTCCAGCCACCAAAATATTTGGTTAGAACAACCAAAAAATTTAGTTGGTTCAACCAAATATTTTGTTGTCCTTATAATAACCGTACACTATGTTTGAACCAACAAAAATTTTGTTGAATCAACGAAATTGTTTCCTGAGTGTAAATTAAGGGGCCGTGCTTAAATTAAGTAACGTTTCTTCCTGAAATGTTGAATCATGTACCCCCCTTTGTTAAGATCCCCCTCTCTCCCTCTGACTTACGTAATTTTTGCCGACTAAATTTTTTTCGTGAATTTATTTAGGGCTCATCCAAAAAACACGTTAGACGATTTGGGGTTAAGGGGAGTTTTTTAAAATCTTACTGCTTCTTACGAATTAACAAAGTAGTTCAACTTTCAACCCAGTACTTTAATTTTCAACCAAAAAATGTGATTTCACAACAAAAATTGTAATATTTGATATTTTAACCAAGAAAAAATTTTTATTTCCAATAAAAAACAGTTGAACTAAACAAAAAACTAGCAAGTGAGATAAATTTTCCAATCAAAAAGACGAATTTTTAACAAGAGTTAAATTTTTAACCATATATGTATATATGTATAGGAACATAGAAAAAAATGTCATCCAAAATGTTTGAATTTTCAGCTACAAAGATGAATCTTGAATAAAAAAAATTAATTATAATCCGAATAGTTTAATCTTTAATCCAAAAGGTAAGTGTTCAACCAATAAGATTAATTAACTGGTTTGCTACCAAAAAAACGAATGTTCAACAAATTACATCAATTTTCAACCTAATAGTTGTATTTTTAAACTAAAATGGATCAATTTTTAACCAAAAATGGAATAGTTAAATTTTTATTTCGAAAAATTATTTTTTAATAAAAGAAATAGTTTTTTATTTACAAAAAAGTTGTGTTTTTTGATCAAATAGTTGAATTTTCTACCAAATTGTTGAATTTTGAAGCCAAAAAGATGAATTTTCTACAAAAAAGATGAATTTTCCAAAAGAAAAAATGAATATTTATCAAAAAAGTGCATTTTTAACTAAACAGTTGAGTTTTCAACCAAATAGTTACATTTTCAGTTAAAAAAATTAATTTTCATTTTTAAAAGACGAATTCTCAACCAAGAAGATAAATTTTCTACCAAAAAAAGACGAATTTTCAACAAATTACATCAATTTTTAAACCAAGATTTGAATTTTCAAACTAAAAAAGAGCAGTTTTTAACATAAAATGGAATAGTTTAATTTTTATAAAAAAAAAAAATTTAATAAAAGAAATAGCTTTTTACAAAAAGTTGAATTTTTTTAACTGATAGTTGAATTTTTTACCGAACTGTTGAATTTTCTAACAAAAAAGAAAAAAAGAATTCTCAGTAAAATACGTAAATTTTTAACCAAATAGTTACATTGATTCTTATTTCATGATAGATAACCTGATGAGGAAATCGGTCTGATTCCTAAACATCATTTTTATGTACAAAATTCTGAATAAATGTACTGAAAGAAGTTGATGAAATAAGGTTTTCTTTGAAAATTGCAATTGTTATTTTCCGGACGTTAAATCAAGAATATTTACATCTTGAAATTTCTTTTCATTCCTTATGCGTATTGACTGGTATTGCGTTCAACACAACGAGGTGACATGAAATTATGTTCCTGGCCGCCAAAGCATAGTAGTAAATGAAGAAGCGGATAAATTAGCGAGAGAAGGAACAGCACAAGACTCCGTACAAGGAACCAACATCTTCTAGACAGAAACTTTATGTTTCCATAATAAGGAACCTTCATCTGTGCAACAAGTCATAGTGGATATCAGCCCACCTCAGGTGGACAGCGAAGACAGCGATGTCCAGGAGATACACGGATTTGATCCGAAGGATTTAGAAAAATCAATAAGCAAGTTTAACGAATCCCTTGCAGAGCACCAATCATAGTTCTGGGTCAATGAAGGTATTGATTTCGTTGTACAGATTTCTTGCTCACATGTCTCTGAAGGTAAAAATAATCAAGAACTTTTAGAAGAATTGAAAAAGCAAGATCCCTGCAGAGAATTTTGTGATAACGGATTTACGCTCAGAGCGAACAGAATCCTAAAGGGTCTCAAAGAACATCAAAAAACACTGCAGGAGGCAGGCTACTTGAATAAACCATGTCAACCAGAGGTCCATACAAACTAAGACTCTATAAATGTTGTAGCAACTCAGTGACAAAATAGCGTGCGTTTCACAAGCGTTCCCAAAGAAATTAATCTTTATCAGATGAAAGACCCTGTAACCCAGAACGAAAAAGAAGGATCCTTGGAAATCTGCATACATAAAACTGAAGATTCTAACATGAACCGTCAATGGAAACACCTATTGACCTAAGAATTCGATCGCCAAGCTTCTGGTGGCTCCTGAGTGTCTTGATCTACAAGACCTGTGGGTGAACTGACCTTAGAAGGGGCAAGTCCTCGTCACTTATAACGGTTGATACAAAATGAATTATATAGTTGTAAAAACCAGACTTTTCGACGAACCTAAATAGAAAGACAGGATTGCTGGTCTAGAGAACCTTTACCTCTCTCTAGGAAAAGATGAACAGAAAACATGCCGTATGGCAAATTCAGGGGACTTGCTTGGTTCGCTGCCCAAAGATAAAATGCGCGAAACCTCTGCCTCCATTATCAGGGTTGGTGATATCCAGATCACTCTTAGCCATGGTAAAATTGAAAAGCTCCTGGAGGACTTACGACAAGAAATAATAATGAAATGTCACGAGAGTCTAGTAGGATGACACAGGGGCATGACATGGACGTATAGGCGCGTCCGAAAACGATTCAAATGGGCCGGCCCACGGGACCAAATAAACAACTTCTTATGAAATTTTTGTAGTCGTCTCGAGAATAAACATATACTAACTGTGCAGGACAACTTCAGAAAATATTGCATAGCGGTAGCCATTCCATTTCTACTTACCTCTCCTCTCAAAACGATGCCCCGAATTGCATCCTTAGTGATCGAGGGGAAGACTTTGTGAATGAAATGATGAGGAAAATGGAATAACTTTTCCACGTAAAACAATGTACGACTTCCGGCTATCGTCCTCAAATGAATACATCCCTGGAGAGAAGCCATATTTTTTTAACAAATTGTATTAAACATTACGGGAAAGATTAGGACGACTGGGACAGACTGCTCTCATTCGCAAATTTTGCGTACAACACGTCGGTTTATGAAGAGACGGAGTTCACGCCGTTCGAATTAGTTTCCGGAAGCACCGCACAGGTACCCACCTGGTTTCCATCTGAAGACGACCTGAAAACCTATTGCACCTACTCGCATGGCCTAATTGTCCGATTAAACAAGATTGAAAAGATCACCGCACAGAATCTAATTGATGCATATGAAAGATGAAAGAAGTACTATGATGAAAAGGCTAGGCCGCTAAACCCGAAAGTGAATGATCTAGCATACGAGTAGGGGTTAACCAGCAACCAACTAGAGGCTGTGTTTCGACATGTGCAGGACAATGCTTCCAAACTCATGTTTTCTGATCGAGGACCAAAAGTCAGTATCGGAAAAATTGGCACGATCATAAACAACCACGATCATGGTGAGGAATGGATAATCAAGGCACGTACTGGATATAAAACTTCTCGACAAATAAGATTATCAACTCTACCATATTCATTCAATATCCGTACCTCAAGAAATATGTGTAACCAACTCTGGCCAGGCGTATATAAATTTTGTACAACTTGCAAAAGTAAGCTGCTGCTGCACTCAACACAAGACACGTTTAAAATCTGCCATATCAAAATTTCATATCAGAGCGATTTATGTTGTATCAAGGTGAAGACTCTAGCGGGATAGATCTACTCTCTCGACATACTATTATAATGAATAAACCTGGTAGTCTAGGTAGTCTACCTGGTAGTCTATTCAAAAAATAATGTACAATGTAATCTATTTGAGAATCCTGTTGAAAAGAATGTTTTTTTTTATTTTAACGATTTTTCTTTATCGAGTCATGCTAGATCGATTCTTTGGGTTCGATTTTTTAGGTGAATCGATTCTGGAGGAACAATTTCATGATCGATTCAAGAATCGATTCTTTTTAAAGAATCGAACATCCCTACCGTGAGTTCAACTGGCTCGTGGCTAAAAGTGTTGTGGCAAGAGGAGGAAGTGCTTTTCGTAGACGCATCCCCACTACTCAAATGCTGGCTTGCGGGCTCTGCTACGATCGCCCGTCCCGTACAATTCAGCTTTGACGCATTAGGTCCCTTTCTTCGCGGACGGTAACATATGCAAAAACTCCCTATTATATTCACAACTGTAACGTCGTGTAACTTTCGGAAGTCAGGCGACGCCATCTTAAAGCGGGAATAATTTGAATTTGAGTTCGTTAATAGAAAAGAATTTAGATAGAATAAATTTATATATGTATACTAAGGATAGTTATTTGATAAGGAATTGATTAATATCAATTATTATTGGCATAGGTAATAATATAAATTCAGTTAGTGTGATGTCAAGGGTGAAATCATCCCAAATCATCCACTGGCTGATTGGCAGGGTTGCACAGTTACGCGTAACTCGAACTTTCATACGTATTTTACGTATTATACGTATTATACGTAAAAATGTAAAAACCTAAAAAATGGCGGACTTGAAAGGTGAAAGGCGGTGGCGGGTTAGGGAAAAGAGCATAATATAACATCACTTATTCTGGAATACATTAATTGCGAGATTAAATGAATTATTTTTCATACAATTTAAAAAATGACTAAATCGAAAGATTGCACGCAAGGCAAAAAGCAAAATTTTTGCCATTTTCATAAATTACATGTAAAAAACTAGGGACGTAAATTACGTAGGTAATTTACATGTGAAAAACTACATAAATTACCTAAGGTATATTACGTACGCAACCCTGCTGATTGGTGGTTGGTGTCGACATCGAAATTAAATGAATTTTGTTATTGGTTAGTAGTGACGACATGCTGCGCGCGAACCTTCCTACGTCATTAGATTTAAGTTATAAATATAGGCGCGTGCGTTCAAGACGACAGAAGAAAGCCCTTCAGCCCTTAAAATCATTATCGAACTTCGAACAAACTCTCTTGCACAATTTGAGTCAATCATTGGACTAACTTTAGATTCAATTTCAATCAATTAATGAAATATATTTCTTGAATGTTAATTGATTAATGATCTTTCATGTCAGCTCCGGAGAGCATTTTATTAGATTTGCTGGAGATTTTTTCCCATCCTAGCTATCAACCTTTCCAACTTTGCCAGATATACGAAGAATTGCACTTCATTGTGATAATCATTTATTCACCTACAGAAACGATACAATTGACCATCCCTCGCGCTCAAGTAGAATCAAACTCTGATTCAGGAATGGAATCAACTTATGTTCTCAAATGAGTCTTTTTTCAATTTGCAAGTGAAGTTGACTTTTAATTAAACTGTTAACTCTGGCGTGAACGCGCGCGTTAAATAACAATAAGTGTATGAGAACCTTGTGAACGATTGGATTAATATAATTGTGAGAAATAATTGAATAGTGAAAACATTTGTGAAGGAATTAGGAACCTCAAAACCCAAGCAGACTGTGTTTAAAATACAAATTTCCAGTGATTCTTCTTAATTATTTATTCAGAAAAACTTAATCCCCCTGACCTCATATTCGCGGTTTTGGTTTTCAAGCCATTCAAAGGCAGCAACGGACTCCACGTTTCTTCTTGTCCAGTAAAGCCTGCGCAGTATTAAAAAAAAGCGAATCTCTGCGAGGCGGAAAATAATTTAAAAATAAAAATATTTTGAAAAACCTTGAGAATTTGGATTCTCAAGTGCTCGAGCGCCTTAATTGGTTTTGAGTGTTGGCGGATAATCTTGGGGCGGCTACATTAAAGGCCCAGGACCCGTCAGTGCGAGAGACTGAGAGATTTATAGTCAACGCTCGAACCGGAACCAGTCACCGGGCCCGAGAAGGGTTGCGGCAACGAGGGACCCGACCGGGAAGGGTTGTGGAAACGTGGGACCGGCCCACAACCCAGCTGAAAATTCCTGTACAGGAACCTCGCAGGATCCTGCACATGTTCCTATACAGGAAACTGTACACGAACCTGTACAGGTAATCTTGACAGCTGCTGTGCAGGAATTTGGCGAAGGAAACTGTACATTAGACAGGCCGACAAATTTTAAAGCCAGAGACCAGACCTAACATTTCTGAAGGATTTTGATGCGCTGAATCCGAATCCGTGCTCAAAATTGCTCCTGTACGTCAGGTTTTCAAGATATCCTAACCTAAAAGTGCAAAAAACGCGTTTTTTAGCTGTTTATCTACTGAGAGAGAAGGATAGTCTATATATTTGAATATTTTCTCAAATTCTACAATATAAACCGAAACTTAAAAAAAAAGCGCCTACGGGGGACTTGGCTTTAAACTTCAGCCCTGAGAATGTTGACGTCATGTTGTGTAATTCCTCTCATAATGAAAGTGAAAATCTCTTTAAAAATTCTGCAATGTATACTTTCTTTTAATTGAATCGTTAATATTACACAAAAGAAAACTTTATCTCATTCATTTGATGAAAATGTACAATACTTTGAGTTATTTTATGATATACTGGTATGAAAGTAATACTAGCAACACTTCATCCACACTTACATATCAATTATGTCATATCAGAATTTTCACTTTTGGACTTGAGATTTTACATAACTCTTTTGTATTATTTATGGTTCTGTTTTGTAATAAATCCTAAAATAATTGTGAACATGATCTAAATGCAGTAATGTCCTCCATCTACCCAATTAATTGGGTAAATTTTAATGAACAAATTTTCTCCGTGTATGGAGAAACAAAATTAGTGTTTTCTTGTAATTGCCTATAAACTGACAGGCCAGTGATTTCAAGTAATGAAAATTTATCTTTCCATGCTTTGTGCTTATTTTTTTAGCTAATTATATAAACAAATTCCGATTATCGACATCAACTAGGAAAAACATCACTCATTTGTACTAATTGTATTCACATTGTATTCGACATGACGTTTCGTGATGAAAATTTATAAAAGTCAATTCCGTGCGATTGCGCATTTTACATATATACATTATTGTAAACATACAAAATTACTATCGGATGATCCGTATCCATCCCTGAACACCATGGCCATTATAATTTGAATATAATTAGCCGAAATAATTTTTTAAAGAAGCTAGCTTCCTTATATCATTTTATTATTTTCAGTAGGACTATTACAAATTCGTGAAAATTGTAAGGTTTTCTTAAATTATCGATAAAATCTGAAATAGTAAACATTGTTCAATATTCTTGGACTATTACATAGGTATGTTTCTAAATAATTGTAGCTCGTGCATAATTGTAAGACAAGTTCTTGGATCGTGGAAGAAGTTAAAGTTGGAAAATTCAAATTTTTCACAATTCTTTGTTGCACATTAACTGAATTCATTTTTTGCATTATGTAAGAAAGAAGCTTGTACAATCATTACAATCAGTTACTGCGATTATATACAAATGTAGGGGAGCGGTGGCAAATCCGGCGCACATAACGGAAAATGCCCGATTAAATTTCAAATATAAAGTAAAATATTGTAATAAAATATATTTTGTTTAGGCCAATTTCTTACCAATGCTCGATGAATGGAGATAATTCAATTGAAGTTAATTAAAACAGTTAATTAATCTGTTTTCCAAAAAGTGCAACTGCGCCAAGTTGTCCTACCTTGTTTGGTAATGTGGCGCGTTTCGATTTCAATTAATAATTATTGAATAAAAAAAAAATTATGAAGAAAAATGATCAAAATTTAATAAAAACAAGATGAATATATTTATTTTCAATATTATTAACATATTCGAGGGATTATGTCTGCCCAGAATTTCAAGAAAAAAGTTTTTTTTTTTCAAGAGTGCAGAATCTCTCACAATAATTTGAGGGTTATATCTGCTGAAACGCCAAGAAATTTTTTTTTTGTTAACAGTGTAGAATGACTCACCAATATGAAAAATAACATGATGAGAGATATATTTAAATAATTATCATAAGGGAAAGTTTTCAAAAAATTCTTTATATTAAGCTATAATATTAAGACCACATGCGTCCCGAATGCGCCATATTAGTCGCATGTGAATAGTATTTAAAAAAGATTTTTTACATACAAATTTATTAATTTTACTCAAAATGTTAAACTTTAAAGCATTCGAGAAACTCGGGGCACTATATTTCCAAAATTTTTTATAAGTTTACACGAAACTTCTGTAATTTTTGTCTTGTTTTTAGCTACTCTGACAATACAAGCGAAAGAACCAAAAATAACTTTTCGTCATAAAAATCAGGCGATTAATTTAATTATCCCAATTTTTTAATAATGTAACGTTGAAAACATATATGCATGTAATTAAACTATGTCCCCCAGCAGAAAATGCGTGAATATTCGAAAACTCGAACGCGCCACATTAGCCGCGGCGGCGCGTTCGCCGCCGCTCCTCTACCTTTGAAAAAAGATCAAGAACATTACTTAATTCCAGGCTTGTATGCATTTAAAAAACTAGACGCAATCCTTTTGCATCAACGTGACATTTTTTTGAAAAAATATTGTAATATTTTTTCAAAAGAATCGCGTCCAGCTTTTAAAAGATGCTATCCTTGCCCCCCTCCCCCCTACCCTGTAAAAAAAGTTTTGGTGGGACTGACATTACATCAATGACTCTCCACCATACGACGAATCACTTCTTAACTCGGACATGATTTTCGGTTCGCAAAACAAAATACACGCATATATTTCTGTCTGACCGCGTTTTACCAACATTTACCGTCATGACTGGACATTACCGGTCAGGTCAGGTATTACCACAATCAGGCCGAGCAGTGCTCAACACTAGGCATGGGAATCCCACCCCTGTGCAAATGCTACATATACCCTACAACGCAAACAACAAAGCGTTTATCTCAAACAATGAGGTTTTGTGATAATTTGTGCGGGTGAACTGGCCGGTGATACGTCTTTAAAATTAAGTATGAGGGGCAATAGCAATAGAAATGGTTCTTTTTATAAGAAGTGCCTTCACGATGATGATGCACCTGTCCCTAGGTCAACACTGCACGGTTTTCGAAAAGGAACAGATAATGATATTTCTTCTGAGGATGAAAGTGTAAGTACTACTATTCGGTGTATAAAAATGTTATTTAGTCTGCTGTAGCTTCATTTTTTAAAGGGGATGTTTCCTAATCATATTATGTTTAAAATTGCACAATTTGGACATAATTTTGAATCTATGAGACGCTATTTTTTCGTAACATTTTCAGATTCATTTTAAAGACAGTCCGTCAATTGCAAAGACTCACTGTTCACATTCTTTTCCTGTGATGGTTTGAATTTTTTACCTTGAAATTGCGTAAATACATAATAAATAGAAACTTTGAAACACATTCCGTTGACCTAACCTCAATCTTTTAAGAACCCTGTATATTTAAAGATGAAACGACTAAAAGCCTAAAACTAATATTTTACGCTAATTTCAAGCCCTCAAATTTCAATACTCGGAAATTACTTAGAAGTCGAGTAAAGTAACAGAATTGTTAAAAGTAAATAAACATTTGAAAACTTTTTGCAAACTTGTATGCAAACTGAGTGGCATTGTAATAATAATCATTTCGTGTAGACATTAGAATAGCGAAAAAAAGCACACAAAATTTTTAAATATAACGTTAATAATGAAAATGGAATGCAAATGACAAAAGTCGACTGTCAATTGATTTTTTCTCAGAGAATTCTAAAAAAATTTTAAATTTGAATATAGTCTAAGTAGACATTTGATTACTCAATTTCGTCGGCAGGGTAGATTTCCAATTTGCAGAAAGTGAATGAAATCCATTAAAAAGAACCGACAAAAAATGATTAAAATGATAAAAATCCATGTTAAGATAAGTGAATTTATTTTGAAATTTTTTCATCATAATGAAAATAAGTAAATGTTTATAAAAATATCAATTGTTATTCTGTAGTATTTAGTTGTAATAATTCATAATGCTGACATAATTTAAGAATTAAGTTATAAAAGAATAATACATTTAAACACCGTAAATGCAGCCACTTTCAATTTTATACATTAATTTGTTCACAATCCTACTGAAAATCTTCACAATGGGCCCTATATGGGAATCTATACAGGGTGTCCCAGACTCAAGTGTCCGGACTTATATGGATATGTAAAAATAAAATAAATCTAAAATTCCTTTTCCAAAAATCAGTTAAGTTTTAGTTTTGAGTTATAAAGTATTTAAGCTGGACCACTCAGGAGCGCCATATGAACAACCGTGTGTGCGTGAACGTGATGGCGTATTTATATCTCTGTCCAACCAGTGCGGACAGAAAGTGGATAAGAGTAAGAGAGAGAGAGCGAAAAATTGGACAAACAGTGTTCTCTATCTCTCTTATTCTTATGACTTTTCTGCCTACACCGGTTGTACGGATAGAGGTATAAATACACCATGAGTCCAACATAGTGTGGTAACCGCTGTTCTCCCGTCGCTAACCTACGCTACTGTGACGCGCAGAGCCAATCCGCGCGGCATCTGTGATAGCGGGGTCCGCTAAAGTGGGGGTAGGTGTTGCTTGGGTACCAGTCTGGCGTCAGCGAAGCGGATCAGAACCTGGTACCGGTACCACGCTCTGATTGGCCGAAATCGTGGCACGAGCGAAGTTTGATGTGAAAATCCCGTGTTCTCTGTAACGCATTCAAATCAAACCTGTTTGTTTTATTATTATAAGAATATAAGAGTAATACATATTTAATATTACTTAATTAAGAGATACGTTTGTTTGATAATCATTTTTAATGTATGATAAGACATTTTTAAACAAAAAAAAATCAGCCAAAACATCGCGTGAAAGAAAAGTTTAATTATCTCTTAAAATTTGTCAGTACGTTGCACAGTGGGACCAAACGCATATTTTTCATTCAAAAAAGTCTACAGACTTCAATTTTGCCCCGATTTGCGATATTTATTAAAAAATTAAAGTGCAATAAATTTCAAAGAGCATCTTGGTCATCGATTTTTAAACTTTCATTCTTTTATTTACTATATGTGACCGTCCGCGAAGAAAGGGACCTAATACGGAAAAAATCGATTTTTATTTTCTTACGCCAATCGATAGTTTAGGAGTTACTCTTTCATTTCCAATAATCAGAAATTCTTTAAGTTAATTACTTCTCTTGTTATTAAGCTACAAACATAGGTATATATATATATATATATATATATATATATATATATCCCGCTTCCTTACATGTGTTGAATATTAGAATAATTCAACAAAAAAATAATAAAGACAAAATGAAGAAAAAGAAAAAGATAGTAAATTTTAAAGCCATTTTTTAAGGATGTTTTGGTTCGGAAGCACTCGGGACAGTTCGGGATATGCGGGAGATTCAAATGTAGTATGGAAGAGAATTTTAAAATATTAATAAAAGCCATGTAAAATGTAGTTTATTGTTAATGAGTGAATGGACTCATACGGTGAACTTAGTAAAATTTGATGAAAAGTAAAAAAAGTAAAAGATTATAAAAATAATCGAAGAGTACAAAAAGGGAAAGCCGATGGGATTTAAAATTGGCGGAATGCACATTTTGCAAACACTTTGTTAAGAATATTGATTTGTTTTCTGTTTAAAGGTACAATAAGATCTTGAAGTTTTTACAAGTGAACAATATAATAATTGTAATATCCTAAAAATCTGTATACATTAGAATTGTGAAACACTTATTGGAACCTTCAAAGGATTGGAACCTATTGGAACCTAATTGGAACCTACAAATTTGTACAAAATAATTTTTCTGCAGATGAAAGAAGTGGTGTGAAATTGTGAAATGACTAATGGATATTATAATTACAAAATTAATATAAATTATAAAATAAAAATCACTATGAAGGTCCTACATGAGATTTCATAATAATTAAAAAGAGCGAAAAGTAAAAAAACTCATGTAGCATGTGCGTAAGTTAAATAATTAGTAATATTAATATTAGGTCAGTACTATTATGCAATTCACGAATACGAACTTTAAATTAATGTTCAATAAAAATGAACATATAAAAAGTATAAGGTATAAATATATAACATAAAAATATATATTGTAAAAAGGACATTTACAATAGGAGAAAATCCTCTTCACTTATATTGAATGTAAAAAAGGCATCATTACTCTTGTCATATAAATTAACTAAAATACAGCACATCCTCCTCAAAAATGTTGTTCAAAGAAAATGTTGAAACTTGAATAATAATTTTATTAGTGAATGCACTTTTTTATAATATAATTATAATAAACGTAATAAAAATATGAAGAATACAATAATAAATATACTCTTATAATTTAAATTTTATTACGACTTTTATGATTTATTTAACAGTACGTCAAAAAATATGTAAATCGTCCATACTCAATTTGAAGAAAATTAAAAAAAAACATCAATTAATTGTTTAAACAATGACATAAAGCTTTTAGCAGAATTTACTTTTCCTCAAAATCATTCAATATTATCTTCAATTGGTAAAGTACGATTGTGAAAATATTTTTAGGAAAAATAATTGTTTAAACAAATTCAGTTTGTTTAGAAAATTAGAAAATGGGTAATATGTTCTTCCAATACACTATACAGTCAGAAAAATAATTGTATGTGTTCCATTTTATATTATTTGTTTAAATTTTTCGAAAATTAACTGCTTGAGCAAGTAAAAATTGTTTAAACAAATAAAAATTTGTTAAAAATTAGACAGAATGTATCAAAATGATGTAATTATCCAACAAAAAGTAGCATAGGATACCAATTTGAGAAAAAAGTGTCCATCTCTGGCTCAGTTTTCAGATATTTTGAAAATAAAAACAATAATTACTTGTTTAAATAATCACATCATGTTTTTACAAAAAATTACTACTCCAAACAATAATTAACTATTATTTCAATCAGAAAATAGGAATTTTTTAAAACATTTTTTTGGGAAAAATAATTGTTTAAATAAGTTACATTCATTTAAACAATTAAACATTGTTTAAAAAGTCGTAATGATATTTAAATTGTCCATTAGTAATTACTTATACTTAAAAAGATGACAGAACTTGCTGAAAATTAACAATAATACGTAAAAATGTAGTCATAATTATCATATTATAATATCCATTAATCATCTTTACAATTTCACACCACTTTTATATCTGCAGAAAAATTATTTTGTACAATTTCACAATTCTAATGTATAAAGATTTTTAGGATATTACAATTATTATATTGTTCACTTGTGAAGACTTCAAAGTTTTATTGTATCATCCGACAGAAAAAAAAAAGAAATATTCTAAACCGCGTGTATACAAAATGTGCATTCCACCAATTTTTAATTCTACCGGCTTTACTTTTTTTTGTACTCTTCGAGTATTTTTATTAATGTAATTACTTTTTATCAAATTTTATTAAGTTTACAGTTTGAGTCCATTCACTCATTAACAATAAAATAAATTTTGCATGACTTTTATTAATATTTTTAAGTTCTCTTTCATACTACATTTGAATCTTCCGCACATCCCGAACTGTCCCGAGTGCTCCCGAACCAAAACATCCATAAAAAATTGCGGCTCGGGTGCGTTCAAGTAGGCACAGATCGTTCAATTGAATCCTGTATCCAGGGTATATATCAGTGTTATAAGGACGCGTTCGGTGGCTTTGTCATAGGCCCTTCAGTTCTATTCGAAAGGAATAGAAACCGAAAAAATATATATATATATTATACTGAATATACTAATTACGTATATTTGTGTTGCACTATTCTCCTTTGTTCACTCTCACTTGATAAATAAAAATCCACTAGTGTAAACTAAATTATTACTGAATAAAAATAATTTACCATTTTCACCACATTTTTAATTTACTATTGTAGTAATTTACTGAATTACTAAACAGTAAATAATAGCACTTTCGGTCTGAGTGATAAAACAGAAGACGCCGGCACGCGGAACTACGCGGCACGAGCTCCGAGAAATATAGATGGAAACGAGGTGGGGTTTACAGGTATTGGAGAATTTCTTAAGAAAATTCTCGAGAATCCTTCTGGCAAAATCATATCATCACGTTGTTGGTAGAAATTCAAAACATGAATGATTGGTGGTAAATCTAGTATTTTCTAGTGACAGAAGAGTGGACCAATCATCTTTTGTAGAAAAGGACAGACGGATTCTCGAGAATATTTTCGGATACGGGAATCGGTATATCCCAGGTGCAAAAATGTTAAGACGCTTGCAGTCTTGTACTTGGCAAGTTGTTCCTGCTAGAATTCTTGCAAAAGTTTATACTCTACATTTAAAAGTATGTTTTAATCTATAGTGTTTAAACTTGCCACGACTAACGTAATGTAATTGACGCGCAATTAATTAGGAAATTAATTCTTTAAAAAATTGTTTAGTTAATTTTTGTATTAGATGTAGGAACCTACATTACCAAAATTTTTGTGTGTATAACTATACTTTCGCACGTAATGAGATATCGCGTTTAAAGTGTAGGAACTTAAAAGGTACTGAGAAAGGTTCATCTGCTTTTAAATGTTTGTAATTACAAAATTTGGTTGTTGTAATTATGAACATTTAGAAGCATATAAACCAGATAAATATAAAATATAATAAAAAAAACATTAATTAAGTACAACATTACTTGGATAAATATTTATTGTCCATTACTTTTTAAAAGTACATGAGATATGATAAAAATCAATCTTTGTAACAACCTAGACTGCTGAGGAAAATTCTATAAATGATGAAAAACGCTAATATGCACAAGGTAATAACTTTTTTGTTGACTGATTTTATAAACTTAGCACTTCTAAATCAGCAGTTCAAGTAGATTTGTTTCTTAAGACTTCCTGAGGGCTTCGTCTATGAATGATTTGACGCTATTAAATAAAGGAGTCGACTAAAACGTGACGCTAATGATGGAAAATTTGGAAAATTTGTGACAATAAGAAGAAAAAGGTTGAGGGGAGAGGGAAGATTTATCAAAAAATGACGTGATGTGGGGTATGGATAAAGTCAAGTTTGTATTTAATTATTTTTTTGTTTCAAATTTGCATGTACAGTTTTAAAGAAAATAAGCTTAATACATTTTTGAAATTCTAAAAAGAACACAAAATTAAAATTTAAATAAGGATTAAAACTCCAATTTTGAAACCTGTGGACAAAATATCATAACATTACATGGAATGTTCGAGATCTTTAAAAAGATTCAAGGGATTCAAAATATCTCAACAAGAGATTTCTATAGATTTAAATAATTTGAATGGAATTTAAATTATTTTTAATATTTTAGGGTATTTTGAAAATGCCATGCAATTTTCAAGCGCTTCAAAAAGTTTCAAGGAATTTCAAATAATTCGAGGCATTTTGCGGATTTCAAAAGATATCAAGAATTTTTTAGCAGATTTCAATCATTTGATTGGATTTCAAAGGATTTCAAAGAATAAGCATATTTTCAAAAATTTCATGGAATATTCGAGAGCTTTACAAAGATTCAAGGGATTCAAAATATTTCGAATGAAGTTTTTGTAGATTTCAATCATCTGAATGGGATTTAATTGATTCTAAATATTTCAGGGTATTTTGGAAATACCATTAAATTTTCAAGAGCTTAAAAAGTTTCAAGGGATTTCAAAAGATTCGAGATATTTTAGGGTATTTAAAAAAATATCAAGAATTTTTTAGCTGATTTCAATAATTTGAATGGAGTGGAAAGGATTTTGAATAATAATCGTATTTTTTAAAATTCCATGGAATTTTCGAGAGCTTTAAAAATATTGAAGAGATTCAAGATATTTCAAAACAGGTTTTTATAGATTTCAATCATTTGAATGAACTTCAAAGGATTTCAGAGAATAAGGATATGTTTAAAAATTCCGTTAAATGTTCGAGAGCTTTAAACAAATTCAAAGGGTTTCAAAGGATTTAGGATATTTTTTAAAATTCGAAGGAATTTTTGAAAAGCTTTGAAGCGGGCGTTTCGGCTACATCAGCCCATCAGCCACATTGATACTCATTTAAGGCCATCTGACGAGTGGGTCACGTGACCAAGCTAGTCCTCAATTTTTCATTGTAAACTTACGTCCAAAAGAAATAAGATATCGCAATTTGTCACGAAACGATTTCACTCTGTTCTTGTATATAGTGTATATATGTTTTGTTAAGTTATTAATATAGGATGTGTATAGTTGTATATAGTGTATATAAAGTAAGGGATGCTAATCTGACTGACGACCTCCAGGTGGTGCATCATGGGCAAACATGAAATGTATTTGGCGAATGTCAGCAGTAAACGAAGAGAAGTATTTTTCTATCTACATACTTAGAATGAATTGACACTGTGAGAGGGGGAATTCACGAGAAATTGTGTTTTTGGTCGAATAGTGATGTTGCATTTGGTTTTTATTGCACTATTGCGTATAAATTATTGCGTGATAATCTTAAAATTAAGTTGGCCCCTTATTCTCGTGAAATTGCATACATATGAGGGGCTAAAAAGTAGTATTTCTTTTTTTCGACTATGAAGTAATGCTTCGATTATTTCCGCAAAAATATATATTGAAACCTTGAATGTGAGCATGATATATGGAAAAAATGATGGTGTACCAAAAGCACTTCCTTTAAAAAAAATTATTTAAAAAACTTTAATAATTTGTTTTATCCTTTTATAATCAACAGAAGTGGTTCTTGAATTTGTTCAGGACCTCTTTAGTACCCTCTATAACATATATTTAAACCATTGAGATCGGTCAAGCCGTTTTCGAGAAAATTTAATTTTTTGATTTTTCAAAATTTGTTTTTTACCTTTTATAATTTTTTGTTTTGTTTGAATTGATAATTGGGATAAATTTTTCTTATAGGGGTAGCCACTTACCTCCGCAATATGGATCACATCCGAGCGGGGGCACAAGGACCATGCTTATCCTGATACAGCCTTTTAAATTTTGTGGTTGCTTAAGTTGAAGGCAGCTGACATGGGGTTCATTAAATGTACTAGGTGTTGTTTAGGGGCTGTCTAATATTATTGTAGGGATATGGATATCCACTAATGGCTTGGGAAGGTTTCTGTGGTGCTTATTTTAAGTTTAACATTTTTTTGGCTATTTTATAAGCCCCGAAAAGATAATTAAATTTGGCTTACATTATTTTTAAATATCTATTTTAATTAGGGGTAGATGTTAAATTCATGGCTTGTTTTCGAAACATTAATGCAGTTAGTTTTAGTAAGCTATAAAGTATGTTAAAGCTATGATATACATTTTTTCTACTTACTCCGTCAGTTTTTCTTTGCGAGTTTATTTCGTAAAATAATTGGTAAGTGTTTTGGAAAACACAAAAATAGGCCAAAAATCTGATATGATTATATTTATGGTGTGCTCATATAATTGATTTTAGGCTTTGTTTGAAGAAAATTGATTTTCGCAATTTTCAAAAGCGCAAAAAAGCCCATAATTCTGGTGTGGTTATATGTTTAATTTCTGAAATTTTATTTAGTGGAGGCCCTGGCTGGCAGCACCTTTACCCACAATTTAGTTTTTTGAGAAAAATATATAAAATATAATAAAATATTTTGAACAAAAAATATACTCTGAAATTATTTTTAATCTTGGCGAAGCATTTTCAATTAGTAATTTTTCAATAAAAAATAAACAACTGTGTGCAAATATTTAATATGCTGAATACTATTTATACGGAGTGTCTTTACTGATTCAATGGTCCTTGATTTCATGACGTTTTACATAAATATGAGTAGTTGCAAAAAACTCGGATTGACTAATTTTTTGAAATATGACAAATTTTCACTTTGTTGTTAAATAAACAAGAATTTTAAAAATTTGTTTCCACAAATCTCTTCAACTATTATTCAATTAACTTTTAAATTACCTATTATTACTCAATAAATTTCGTTAATAGAGTCCTGGGAATCCATTGAAAAGGAGTTGGTGTACCATATTCGAGCCTTGTCCTCTATTGATTAGTAGAAAAATGCTTACAAACAATTATAAAACATTTCGGCACTATTTCGTTAGTATGCGTAAAAAAATTAGCACGAAATAATGAATAACTATGAAGAAAAAATGAAAAGCTCATATTGTGCAAGTGAAAAGATGCAAAAAAACGTAAGGTCATTTTTGAAAATATAATGTCAGTACATGCATCAGGCTTCAATTTTAGCCCTATTAGAAATCTTTAGCAGTTCCGGTTTGTTTGATACAAGGTTTCAGAAAGTAAAAAAAAAGTTTTTCTTCACATCCTAATAATAATTTACATAATTAATAATAATTCAATCATTTACCTAATAAAACAGCTGTACTTATTGTACAGCATTCAAAATTGAAAAGTTGAAACTCTGACATTTTAAACATTTAAGAAAGACTAATTCTGAACGCTTTAAGGAGGTACGGTCACGAACACACTTTTCTTACGGATTTGTTTAAACTTTGGCTATAGGTTCTTTGGAATATTATCTAAAAGTTTGCGAAATTTAACAAATATTGTCCTCTCCTGAGCTGAGATAGTTAAGATCAAAGTTGAACCCTTATACACGTAAAGCCTATCCCAAGCATTTAGTCATGAGTCCTAGGTAAATAGCCGGCTATGTTCGGGTTGGTGTCGAGGCTGAACACTAATTTGACAGCTCGAAATCATCGAGCAGACTGCTCAGAGCATCGGCAACCGGCCAGATTTTAACCCAGAAACCAGAATATATTTTTCCGATTGTTTTTGGGGCGCAAAATTCGAATGAGGTTCAAATTGCTCAATTGGCTCTGGTTTTCGAGATATCCTAACCTAAAAGTTCAAAAATCGCGATTTTTGTCTATAGTTAAGGTTACGTAGCATCGCGACATTTTTTTCCCCAAAAAACCATTAACAGCTTCTTAAAGTACAAGTCTTAACCTTTCAAATGACGTTGATTTTGCTCCGATATAGTTTTTTTCGCTGAGATATCGCATTTTTTAATTTTTTAGTTATCCATAAACCTACAAGCCATAAGCCCATAAAGTCTAAACAGAAACCCCAAGCCCAAAATCGCGATTTCCGCACTTTTAGGTTAGGATATCTCAGAAAGCAGAGCCAATTAAGCAGATTAGATCTTAGATTCGAATTCAGCGCTCCAAAAACCTTCGGAAAAGTATACTCTGGTTTTTGTGTCTGAAGATGGGCCAAATTTTGTCGGTCTGTGTAATTTACGTTACCTTGTTGTTTTATTTCGTTCCATATCTGGGTTTCCTCGGGATTCTCCTTTGTGTGACGTCTGGATTTAATTATCAAATGAAGTTCCTTTCATGATGATTTTAAAATCATTATTCCTTCAAAGATGGGTATTTAGAAATATAAATTATATATATTGTGACGGGGTAATTTGTACCCCGCACAAAAATCTACGGGCTGTCTGCGAACAGTGCCTTACTAGCCTTGAATATAAGAGTTCTACGGCTAGTATTCAAAAGAATTCTAGTCTTTGTTGTGGTTTCATTTATTATATTAAATGTCAAAGATTACTAACGTCAATAACAACTTAAACTCTGGATGAGATTTCGGTGGGTAATATCTCATCACAACGACATGATTCAATTTCTATTATCATTAGTAATTGTGAAAAACTCACCTTGCTTTTTTATTAACGTAAACCCGTTTGGACAATAGAAATAATGCTTCACTTGTCAAAAATTAGGGAGGTTTGGTCATCTGACCGGAACCACAAATTGTCAGACCACAGGGTTCCAATTATATGGTTCGCCGTAATTATTGTAATTCCTTTGTATTTATCAGATCCTTTTAATACAAAGGATCTGATTCCTCGTCCTCTATGTTTTTTAATTCTTAAACAAAGAGAGAATCTTTTATTCTCGTTTCACCCTGGGTGGCTCAACGAGTTAGTTTAGTTTTTGAAGATAATAGATGTAATTCCGCCCTGTACTAGATTAAGATGAACAGGTTAAAATGAAAAACACTAGTTCGAGGGAAAAAGTCATACGGCATAACCACGATGTGACTGTCTTGAGACAGTGGACAAAGATATGATTGCAACTACCCATTGGTAGTGGAAAATGTTTCGAATGCGACTACCCGAAGCTAGTGGAAAAAGTTTCCAATGCGACTCCCCGAAGGTAGTGGAAATTGAGGTCAAACCTCTTATTGTATGAATGTAAATAAGTTTTCGGTGTCAAAGGTCCAAGTAATAAGAAACATGTAGAATTAAGTTAAAAAGTGGCTACGTTTCGGACTCAGTGTGGTCCCTTTTCAAACATGAACATCATATGAAAAATTGGCGATTGAAAAACAAAATATCTTTGTGTATCAAAGTTTTAAAATAACCTCCTCCATCAGAACAATGTGATTAATTCTCAAAATAGAAAATTGTTTGTAAACAATAAACTGTAGATCGAATTTTTATGTATCAATGTTATTAGACATTGATATCACAAAGATTAATATAAGAACAACATTGTTGTGATTTTGGTGTGAACCAAAAGGTTCACATAAATTTAAGTTTCACATTTTAGTGAAGTTCGTGGAAAAAAGTATTACGAGTAGCAAACAGTGTTTGCAAAATAGTCTTTCAACCAAATTTATTCATATTATAATAAAATAAAATAAATTTAAAAAAAATCATATTATATAAAATTATTCATATAGTGTTCTGTTACGCTTAATATAGCCGTTTCAGGGGCATATTTTCTACCTATCAAATTCCTGAATTTTTTTTAATTACAGTGAAATAAATATAAAAATGCATATATATAGCTCAAACGATGTTTTATAAACGTAAATTTATTTTTCACAATAGCGATGTGAAATTTTGTGTGTAACTAGTTAGGCTAACATTTTAAAAAATTTGGTACTAGTTAATAAAACGGACCTTTACATTTAGATTCATAAAACAAGGGAAGTATTTTTGTACAAAATACTAACAAGGGGAGTGCGTCAATCTTCCCTCACCTTTTTGTACGAAACTTACAGAATCGAAAGTTCAAAATGGATGAGTAATAATGCCGGAGTAATAGGACCCACTATCAAAATTACTTATCAGACCTCAGTTTTGACATCATCGTTTAATTTGACGTAACATTAAATTCTTACGATTGTATAGAAATGCTTTATGATAAATCTTTTAGTTATTATTTTTGAATTAAAACGATAAATTTTAAATAGCGTGACGCACAGTTCATAAATTATTATTTTCATAGACAAATTAGAAATCATATAGTTTTCAGCTATCTTAAAATAATTAAACTTTGAAAATTCATAACATTGAAAATTCTTCAATTCTGACCTGTGAAAAGAGCAGTGAATGTTTTTTTCTTGTACAGAAATCTAACTTCATATTGATAAAATCTATTCAATCATTTTGAATTTTATTTGCCACTAAATGATATGATACATGTTGATAATTGTTATCATATTTAAAATTTCTATAAATTCAATTTTAAATTCTATTTTCAAATCCGCGAATCTGAAATAGTTTAATTTTTTAGACCTTGAATCTGAAGTTGTTCAGCTTCAAAAGTTTGAATATGCAAATATTTGTTTTAAAGTTCCTCAATTTGAATTTTAGTATGTGAGAACAAGGAATCGGTAGATTTGATGCTGATAATATCATCTTTAATGATTTATGGCTATTTCAATATAAATTTAAAGAACGAGACTTCACAATATATCTGACGATATATCCTAAACGTCCTAAAAAATCCATTCAATTCGTTAAAATAGTTTTAATGTTATCTAAAAATCATTCAAATCCTCAGCAGTTAGAATACAAAATCGAATTGCACGTTGCAGTGGTATAAGGTTAGTATATTAACAAAAGGACAAAAGTCAGTTATCTGGTTTCAACTTGTCAATTTCTTTATTACCATATTAAGAATAAAATTTAAAACAAATCCTTTCAGCACAACGTATATTTGAGTTTTATAGAATTTTTATATGCAGAAAATTCATTTTCAGTACAAATTTTGGTAATTTAATTCTGTACTGCAAGCGTTGAATTTATATTTTTTGTCGTTTCTGAAAATTCAACTTCTTCATTGAAAGCTAAACTATTTTCTGAATTTCGAGCACGAAAAATTGAACGATAATTGATTTCATAAGGCGGTTTTGAATCTATTCGTGGTTAATCAGTTTACAGATTTTAAAGCTAAAAATTGAAAGTTTGTAATTCAAAAGCCTATTAAACCAGACCATTTTTTTTAAATTTTGCAGTATTTGACTGTTGATTTGAAATGAGCACTTGTAAATCAAGTGTTCAAAGCTAGATAATTTTCAACTGAATTTTTTTAAATGAAAATTTTTGAATCCCTGATATTTCAAAATGCTTCATTATAACTTTGACTGTTATACTTTTGCTTGTTACATTGTAAAATGTTTAAGCTGTGAATGACAGTTGAGTTTTTTGGTCTTTAACATTAACAGTTTGAAACTCAAAAGAGTTCAACTTTGAGTATTTTTATTTACAATTTAGATTTGATTAATTCATATTCGAAAATTCTAAGCTTTCGGAGCTCAAGTTTTTTAATTTCAATGTCTGTAAAACATTTTTTCCAACCGGGAAATACACAAGACTTTTTTCTTCGACTAAAATTGCCACCCTGTAGATAATTCATATCTTTTTATTAAAAATTCATCTTTCCTGGTAGAAAATACAACTGTTATTAGTTGAAGCTAAATATTTTGTGTTTAAAAATTCAACCAGTTGGTCGTAAATCCATGGTCCTAGGTTTCAAGTGATTTTTTTGTTTAAAGTTCGATTTTTTAGTTTATTCATTCAAATGTCTTATGAAAAATTCGTCTTTTTGGTTTGAAAATTCTACCACTTGGTTGGAAACTTAAGTAGTTTGTTTGTAAAATTTCATCTTTGGGTTGAAATTAGTTTTTTTTTGTTTGATGAAAATTGAACTATTTTGTTGAAAAGGACATACACGTATATCTCGTATTGAAATCTCAGAAATGTAAAGCATTTCATATGGAATGCAATATGGTATCTGATATAAACGTTGTTTAAAAGAGATGATATCCCTATGATTTTGCAATTATCGTGGAATATCGTTCCGCGACTTTCGATGTAAAAAACTAACCCTGTCTAGTATAGCTGGTTCTGCCAAAAACTTGATGTCGAGGGTGACAAAAGAAATAATTAGAAACTAAATAGATTGGTAACAAATAATTTTAACGAAAAGTTTCTTTTAAAGTGACCTAATTTCTGATAAAATATTTTTTTGCGAAAGTTGGTCTTTTACGAAAGAAAAAAGAGTTTAAATAAAATAAGCAACCTTTTTTTTACAGAAACGGCGACTTTTTCGCCACGTTTGCCTTTCCAAATGCTGCGCGAGTTCTGCGCGTCAAGGTTTCCAATGTAGAAATTGTTTTCGAGTTTTACGTTCAATTCCTTGCTGCGGAAAATTGCAACAAGTCGATTTTATCTTACAAAACAAACAAATATCCAAAGGTATGTACATTTTTTTTGTGAATGTTTTTTTAATGTCTTTTAATATCTATATATACTTCCCCATAAGTTTTTACGCCCTGGTCTGTAATTCCAAATAAATTATATTTGACTTGAAAATCTAAAGGTGTACCCATTCTTACCTTTCTTGTCTTGACAAAATTTATTCCGCTTCTGTATCCATTACAAGAGTGCCCTTTCCATTTTTAATATTTTTGCTATTTAAATCAACGTTAGGTGAGGATGCCTTCCCAGTAGTATTGAACTTTAACACTACCCGTCGGATCGGTGCTGCATTTTGATCAAGTTCCCCGTCGCACCATTTAGACGAACTTACTTCTCGTTTAAATTATCCTTTTTATTTTCCCGATTTGCAGCTACCATAGTTAAACGTATGAAACATTTTTTATATGAGTGACCTGATTTTTTGCAGTAATTACAATTTAAATTATTTTTATTACGACTATCCTTTTCTTTTTCAGGACAATCTCGAGCAAAGTGATCAGTTTTTCTACAAACAAAACATTCAGGTGAATTTCTTGGTGGATATTTGCAATCGCGAGAGAAATGCCCACTCTGGTAGCAATTAAAACAACGCATTCCATGAAAACTCAATGTGCGCACATATCCTCGTGCCAAATGTTCCGGTTCTCCACATTTATGACATGAAATTTCAGACGGTCTTGAACTTTCGCCTTTGCTTAATTCTTTACTGCTACCACCACCCTGAGTTCTGCCTCTGCGTCTGCCGCGACCTGCCTCGCATTTCTTAGCTCGAGCATCACTGTAATATGTCTAATCCATCCTCAAATTCTACTTCCCATTCTGCTTGTTTTGCTATATGTATTGCTTCTTGTAACGTTCCTGTTCTTCCTACTCTTACCCTCCATACTAAATCATGTATCAACCCCATTATAAAATTTTCAGATGCCGTATCGCGGGCCGATTTTATCATATAACGTGTAGCTTCGGGATCATTTTTATTTTCGATCAATTCAATCAGGCTCGAAAGTACCTTACTAACTCTCGATCTGTATTGCAATACAGTTTCTCCCTCACGTTGTGCTACCGTACCGAGAGCCGTGTTTAATTGGCTCAAACTTCGGTGCTCTGTAAATGCATTTTTAAGATGTTTAAGCAAATCCTCTAAGCTGTGAAGGTCGCGGTCCTGTAATGAATCAAACGAGTTCCCTACTACTCGAGAACGAATCATCAGAAATAAATAATGTCGATATTTTGACGCAATTGAGTCCCGTGCAAATAATCAATCGCTAATAAATCTTCCCACCGGCATGTTTTCTCCATCAAAACTTTTAGGAAGAAATTCAAGAGTAGCCTTGAATGAGATCGGATTTTCAGGCTCCTCTTGAGGGGGTGCAAACATCTCTGAGCTACCGCTTGACGAGCCACCGCCGTCAGAGCTAGAAGAGCGCGGGGCGCCAGATCTTACAGGCGCGCGATAAATTGAAACAGGTCTGTTATCGATTCTATCAGTTGCAACCTCTCGTCTTGCTCTAACTTCTATTCTACCTTCGTTATCCTCCCTTCCGAGGTCAAAATCCTCAATAGAATCTCGCTCAATTTCTTCTTAGAAATCTAAATAAAAATTAGTTCTGTTTTCTTGACCGGGGCCGCGAGCGGTTCCAGCTCCACGGCTAACGACCGACTTATTTCTATGAGCCGCCCTTCTGTGGTTGCTTCGACCCGAACTTGGCCCTGCGTGTACTTTCAATATTTTCGCATCGCTCGCCATTCTCGCAGTGATAACACCGCGTACTCCACGACCACCCTTCCCTGCTCTGCTTTCCCCACTTCGCGTACGCATTTTGAATTTTTTCATAATTTTATTTTCACAAAAAATGCGACAATCGATCTATGCTAGAAATTTTTGTTTCCAAAAATAATTAAATAAACAATTCGCAATATATACTTTTTAAATCACTTTTACGAACATAAAAATTCTAACCGAGATTGGCTCGCAACAAAACAAAAAAATATTTTGGCAAATCGGCTTACTACTTGATGATTTTTTTGTATTCCAGAATTCTCAGATCCTTTTTCCAGGTATGCCCCACCAGGGATGAAGTTTCTGCAGCTACTGCAACTTCCTTTTCCGTCTAGGATGCCCTCAGAGCCTGCAATGGTCCAGGAGGATGATTAGCGGAACCCAACAGACCACCGACTGTCACCAAAAAAATATCCCGTAACACGCGGAGTTTAATTTGGCGCAAAACTATTTCAAAATTTAAATGTCCATGAAATTATTATTCGATTTTAAATTAATAAAATTGCGTCATTTAGAATTATCAAAGAAGAAATCTATCATCTGAAAAGTCTCCTCCGTCCGTTTCGCAATTAAGGGTTTAAAAACCCAACCCTTCGACGAGTTTTTCTCTATTCGTTCTGAAAATGGTAATTAAGGTAAAAAAATAAAATGAATCGAAACTATTGATTTAGTATAAGGAAAATTAGAAAGATGAATTTATTCAGTTATTTCCGATGTACAATTCCAATAAAAGACCTAATAGAACCTATTAGAAAAACAATTTTGTACTTAATAATATGTCAAGTAAAAGAATACCTCATCGTACCCACTCAGATCCAATTAGAAAAATTTAACAAAAGCACATTAGTACCAAATAAGACCGGTTAGAAACCAATTTAAAATAAGAATCCTATTAGAAACTGCGTCACGTTGCGCAACATTTTCTACACGGCTCTGACTGTTTACGTTTGGAGACTTTTGATTTAAGCCAAGGTCAGAACCAAACCCGTGCCTAAATCGAAAGTCCAGTGTAATTAAAATCCTTAGAAATTCTATGAATTTCCTTGAAAGCTATTGAAATCCTCGGAAATCTTTTGAACTGTTTTAGGGCCGGTGAGCCAGAATTCTATCGGGTCGCTTGGTGAATCACAGTCCTTTACTGAATACTAATTTTACGAATAAATAACAATATACCCATTCTTTTTAATTTGAAGATATTTAACGGAAAGAACCTAAGCTTTTGCATACAAGAAAAAAGATCCCTAAGTTCGAAAAAAGGCTGATAAAAATGATTTAATTTTAATTTTTAATACCTCAAATTTATAAGAATTCTAATTCTTTGAGTGCTTCCATTTTGTAGTTAAGTAGGGTTGACCGGGGTCAAAAGTGCCGAAGGGAAAAAGTGCCACATACGATAACACCAGAAGAAATAATTTCTTTCTCGACCTAAAATTTTCCGTCGATCATTTGATTCACCATGAACTCATGATAGTCGTTGGCAGCCGCTAAAATCTGTTTTTGAGATCGTGGCTAAGGTTAAGTTGTTTTCTTGAGCAGAAAGTAGTTCTATCGTCACCGTTTCTTTTTGGCACCAACACATATTTTCACGTTTTATTGTCACGAAGTAGGTGTCATTTGCTACGTAATTATGTTCATTGTAAATTTTGGGAATGTGTGGGGGCGGGGTGGTAATAAGTGCCAAGTGACACTTTTTACCCCAGAGCTTGTATAGTATTAGGCTATTTCGCAATCACTAATAGATGTCGAAAAAAAATTGATTATCGTCTGTCTGTTGTGAAGCTTATTCTGAAAGCATCCCAGGCGGGCAATGGATCCAGTGTTACGTATGCAACAAATGTGCTTATGAAAAGTGTGTTGTGAACTGGCAATCGAAAATTTTCGTCTGTATTAATTGCGAAAGTGACGATAAATAAGTCTCCAAGCATGTCAGTTGTCTAAACATTCATATTATTTTGTTACTATGCACTATGAGTTCCTTCTGTGCAATTTAAAATAAAAAATGTCGTTTTATTTATGTTGGTACTTTTTACCCCACGTGTGGGGCAAGAAGTACCATTAGACAGCGTTTCGAAAAATATAGATAACATAATAGATAGAATGCATATGAATGTATTATGAGTATGATTTGGAACTTTAATGTCTTACATATATTTTTAAGCAAAAACCAAGGCAATACCTAATTTTGTTTGGACACGCAGTGTTATGAGAAGTGAATTTTGGCACTTTTGACCCCGCCCTGCCCTATTCAATATTTAATTAAACATTTTTTCAGGAATGAAAGTCTTAATTCTTCAATTTTTCGATTTGGAAAAATTTTTGATAACCGAGAAATGACCAGAAAAATGCTTTTGTTTTCAGAGGCCACCCTGGTCCCCAGATCACTTCTCTGGATCCGCGCCTGTTTACATTTCCCCACATAAAATTTTAGGTTATTTTAGATGGAAAACTCAACTCTTTTAAAATTTTAATTCAATTTTAAGTTATATTTTTAAAACTCTTTCAACATAAACCGATTCCAATATGAAACAATGACTTAAAATCTGAATTAAAGGATTTGAGATGTCAATCAAGATTCAACGAAACCTTGCAAGTTAGAAGCCTTCCCAATGTAAAATTTAGGTATGGATTTTTATAACAATAATAATTGTAAATTAAGCTAATACTTCGCTACTGCCTACTACTATGACTATAACGATAATAATCTTAGCAATTAGAGTCCCCAAACATGTCTTCTGTGAGAAAATAACATAACTGGAAATCTGCTTATAAATTTGTTTATAATAATTGAGTCAAATATAAATAGAATTATATATGTTGTATTAATATAGTTAAAATAATTCCGGCCAATAGTGAGTTTATTTCAACATGTTCTGTTAAGATAAAAACTCATATTGCTGAAGTGTTCCGTTCTGTCACTATTTGTTTATATATTATACTGCAAAGTAAGTTAAAAAATCCCAAACTCTTAAAAATGCCGATATTTTCATTCTTACTATCGCGTTCACTAAAATAATGGTGTGGAGCACAAACTTGGCCTATAAGGGCTCTCAAATATATATTTTGACGTGGAAAAATACCTGTATTGTCAATTGACAATTGACAATTGTCAATTAACCCATTAATGCCCAAAGTGACCAAAATTTTTCACCGATTTCGACTGGATAACTTTTGATGAAAACGTACTATGACAGTTGCTCCCAGTGGGACCCTGCGGTGGTTGTTAACCTTTAGTTTTTAATTATATATATATATATATATAAAGGTGTGAAAATTAGTATTTAAAAAAATAATAATCACGAAAGTTATTTAGCGTAAATTGTAACACATATTAGTATTCAGTTTTTGTACACAAATTGTACCAAATTCGTAAAAGTCAGCTTATAACGCAAGAAGAGTATCAATTTCGATTTAACTATTTCAGGTTCTGATACAGCAAATGACGCAGATGGCGAAGAAGAAGAAAGATTGGGGAATCCCTTTTTGAATGAAAATATCAATATTGATGAATCCGGAATTGAAATGAATCGTCAGGCTCCCGTTGTTGTCAACGAATTTCAAAATCCCAACGTAGATTTTGAAAAAATTGAAGTATATTATCATAATTTTTAATCAATAAATAATACATTTCAATTTACCTTGTGTACTATTAATGATTTAGATTAAAAATGCCCCATAATTTTCAATATAACTCAATCGGGACCTGATAGGGTACCGACTTGACACTGACCCGGCACACTGATCGGGCTAACAAGTTCGGCCCAGATTGGGCCGTGCGTTTCATCACGGGTTTGATCCGAACTGGCTTCCCGATCGGGGCCTCATTTGGCCAAATCGCGGCCCGACCGAGGCAACGGCAAAATTTCTGCGAGGGTTGAGGGAAGTTGTAAATTCATGGTAAAGAGAAAATATTATATGAAACGTGGGAAAATGAGAAAAGTTTAAATCATATTTATGAATTTATAATTTTCCATAACCAAGAAAGAGGATATGTTTAGTTTAGTTTATGCAGGGTCAATCTTTAGGGATGAAACCGAAATTCCCATTTAATGGATGGTTACCCGCGTCCCCCATGTATACCTAATTGTTACCGTACTACACAGTGAATTGCCAAATGTCTAAATTATGTATTTTGGTACCAATTCCAGTGATACAATAAAAAACGTCGCGTCAATGTACCTTTTGATCTCCCATCCTGATACTTGATAGATCGATTAAATACATTGTATTCTACACTCGACTGAAATGGCCACCTTTTGCACCTGAAAATAGGGGCGAAAGTAGCATATATTTCCCGTAAACCGCATTTGCGGGGCGAAAGTACAATGTGCGCATCTATCGCAGATTCGCAGCAAAGGTGTCTATCATAAACTGCTAAGTTAACAAATTTCGTCACTGGAAAAAATGTTTGGGACAACAAACATTTTGAGTTTTTCAATAAAACACGACGTGGCGGTTTTTAATGAAGGTGGGATGGGAAGTGGGAGGCTCTCTAACGGAAAAACTTATTAAGTGATATTTTCCATAGAAAATATTTTCCGGCATACGTGCATGGGAAAATAACCTCTATATCAATAATGTCACTTACTAAGTTTTTCCGTTCTCGATTGTGTAATCTCACATTATTCAAACCTACAATGCACTTTAACGCCATCTCTATTCATTTCATGAAATAATTAGAAAACAAATTTAAGTTTCAGTATCACATGTATAAATAAATGAATTAATTACAGTTATTAATTGAAAGCAACTTCTTTATAATTGATATAAATTTAATTAATCAATTTAGACCTCTATGACCACGCCTCACTCCCACCACCTATCCCCATATTCAGTATACATACATTTCGCTATAGGAAAATTACTACACATAATAAAAATTTGGAAAGTATAAAACCCTTCTTTACTTTTATATTTAGTGAAATTTTTCAAAACGATCGGGTGGCGTAATTTGTGTATGTCTCGCCAAGGGGGGTGGGTGCAGCTCTTATGTAGCACTTCGTGCGGGCGATTGGCTTTTCGCTCCCGACCTGCACAGGTAGGCACTTATACATTACTTGCTGAGGGGAACGAACGTCCCTTCCACTGCACGGACTACAGATATATTTCCTCTTTTACTGCCTACTCTCAAGCAATGTCCAACCCTACCCCCTTCCACCCTTTTCATTTTTCACACAATTCTGGAGGTAGACTGCAAAGCATTAACCTATCATCAAGTAGATGATGTAAAAAGTGTTAAATTATCTGCTTATAGAGCTAGACGTGGATTAATTCCAAGATTCCCTACAGATTTGAAGGAAACGCAACGCATAATTAGCGATTTGAATTTGAGAACTGGTAAGGATTTTATAACTTTAAATAATGAGACTGATAATTTTGTAATTTTTACAACTGAGCAAAATTTAGAATTATTGACTCTTTCCAAGTATTTGTACATTGATGGCTGTAGATTTGTTGTAGATTTTGAAGTACAGCGATACATAACGCGATACGATCCACATGACTTGACGTCACGATACTTGGCTGTCGTTTTCATTTAACTCAGTCCTGGATGAGAAAAATACAGTAGTTGGGCCTAATCAGGGAGTACAAAGACTCGAAATCATTTCACTGAAGTTTTGAAAGAGATTCAACTTCAAACGCATATTAAACATGAGATTCGTTTACAAGGGCAGTGGGTAGTAGGACTCACGGAAATACAACTTCCTCGTACATTTCTTTATGTGAAACACGATGATTCATTTGAAAATCGCATCGTCCTTATGAACAGTGGGACTGCAGGGTATGGAATACCTTCAATATGATGGAAATAGTAAAAATAGAAATTCCATTCACAAAGGTATTGACCTTCACAAATATAACGTGCCTATTGTATTAGAAAAGATAAAATGACTAATGAAAATATGGGAGATAAATTAGAAGATACAATAGATCTTATTGCCTTGAGAGAAAAGGCAAAGGATGAAGAAATGTCTCTTATGTGGAAGAAACCCCTAGTGAATTTCTTTCAAGCGGGTCTTTATGCCAATATTGTATCTCTTTTCAATAACCTGAATAGTCTTCCAGAATTAAGTCAACATATTAAATTTATATATGAAAAATTCAAAAGCAGTTACGCAAGTATACAAAAGCAATGTGAACAATTATGTCTGACTGATCACCATTTTTTGGTACTCAGTGATAAATTATCACGTATTCTTGGGTTCGCTCCAGATAATCTGATTCAAATTCAAACTTGTGTCTACACTGCTGGACATCCACCTAGTCTAGCAAGTGCTCTTCCGGATAACTTATTTGTTTACTGTAATATTAGTGAACCACGCGTTACAGGCGATGTAAAAGCAGCACTTTTACGCACAGTTTCTTTAAATACAGCAGATTACAATTTTGGTACAACACAAGTCACCCATTTTCAATCACCTAACTGCATATTAGTTCTTAGCAAAGGTTTTCCTACAATTGAAATTGAAATAAGAGATCACCTGGGTTTACCAATACCATTTGAGTATGGTACGCCGACAGCTACACTTCACTTTAAGCGTATTTACTAGATAAAAGAAAAGTAACGAGCCATTACATAGATTATTACTCCTCACAAGTAGGCGGAAGGGGCTTCCCACAAATATACGTTGGAGCTCCTTATGAGAAGGGACATGGTATTGGTAGTTTTCTCGGTGGCTTGTTTCGTCGTGTTCTCCCTTTCTTGACTAGCGGAGCCCGCGTCATCGGTAAAGAAGCTCTTCGAGCTGGAATGCATGCTCTGAATTATATGGATAATAAGATACTTCTTAAAAATTCTGTCAAGAATCGTCTTGAAGAATCAAGCCAAAATTTAAAACGTCGTGCAGTGGAAAAAATTGAGAATATCACGAACGGCTCGGGCTATAAACATAGTAGGAAGGAACGGATGTTTCAGTCTACTTCTAATCGTGGTACGATTCACCTCGTGAGACGAAATACATTGAAAAAAAGAGAAAAAAAAATTAAAAACGGATTACCGCAAAGAGGAAAGTTTACAAAGAATATAAAAATGACGAAAAAGAGACGCACAAAATCAAGGAATAGCAAAATTACCGATATTTTTGGAAATAAGTAATAGCAAAAAATGTTGTTCTCACACTCTCACTCCTATGAGTGCTTAAAGTCAGTGTTAGATCTCTTTTCACTACCTCCGACGCAGACATCTATAGAGAGTTCTCAATGTGTTTATTATAAACCCGTTTCTTCTCTCACTGATGACGCCCTTTTAGATTTTGTTGTTCCTGGTCATGGTGATGAATACATCGACCTAGCACACATTATGCTCCGTCTTCGAGTAAAACTAGTAGCTCCCACAAAAGTAGCCGCAAATACCGTCCAGCTATACAAGGTAGGACCTGTAAAAAGTCTCCTACATTCACTCCTCAATCAGGTGGATGTATATTTCAATCAAAAAGTAGTATCACCACCTAGTAATTCTTATGCAAATCGAGCATACATTGAGACTTTACTCAACTATGGGCCAGCTGCCAAAAACAGTCATCCTACATTATCTCTGTGGTATAATGATATTGCTGGCAAAATGGATGATTTCGATGCTAATGAGGGTTGAAAAAATCAACAGAAATATTTAGGTGTCGATAAATCTATTGATCTTATCGTTCATTTACATTGTGACATTTTCAATCAAGATAAATTTCTCATCAACGGTGTAGAGTTACGAGTTCGGCTCATTCGATCAAAAGATAATTTCTGTCTTATTGATAGTACAAGCAACTGTCATATTCACATTGAGGAGGCCTCGCTACTTGTTCGTAGAGAAAAACTCAACACTGGTACTCATCTTGCACACGCTAAAGCTCTATCTCAAGGCACTGCAAAATATCCGATTACTCGTGTCAAGGTGAAAGCTATGACTATACACTCGGGTATCCACGCTGAAACCCTTGACAATGTTATTCTTGGTCAATTACAAAAAAGAATAATAATCGGATTTGAAGACAATACTGCATATAATGGCAATGGAAACAAGAACCCCTTTAATTTTCTGCTGAAAATGGTTACAATAATTAATAAGCAGTCGCGGACAATTGTTCAGGGATGGTCCCGAAGGAATAACCCCTAAGCGGAGGCTGTGTACGACAAACTATTATAGGAAAATGAGTATGTAGGAAGAAATATTATGAAAATATTGAAATAATGAATTCCAAGCAAACTTGGAATAAGTACCTTTTGTTAGTAGATACCGCGGCGGAATGGGACAAGTTATTTTTTTGTTAAAATACTCGCCATCTGTTGCGAAATACCTCAATGTAAATTGTTCTTTATATAGTGTGAACCTTTATGTTTTAGTTTCGTAAAGAATTCAATATGGCAAAAAAATTCTTTACAAATACAAAATGCAAATGGAAAAGTAGTGCTTTTGTCCCGCCTTGCTCCGGTCGCCCATAATATTGCTACAAAGGACAAATAATGGAAAGGAAGCATACTTCGAAATAATCAGTATATGTTTCATTAACAGTTCTGAGACTAAAATCTTGTAAAATTTGCATTTCATTATTTTCTTTTTACACATATCACACTTGCTCGTACTGGCTGACAATTTGAAATCGTTGACACAATGCTAAATACAATTAAAAATATTTGTTAATCCAACTTTTTGCTGACGGGACAAATCGAGAGACAAAACGATTTATAAACTTGGATTAACTCTATGACATTTATATGGAAAAATTCGTAAATGTGGTTACAGGTCAGAAAAGAAAAAACCTGTGTTTTAGGAAAGCACAAATAGTTTAAGTACCGAATTATTTGTTTTGATGCAGTGATTTTTTCGCCTGAAATTATTATACTAAAACTTTTGTTATTTTCGGGATGAACAATATGTGGGCCAGATAAATTTTATATTCATGAAGATAATTCGCGATAAGAAATCAAGATTCAATTCATCTTGGAAATAACAGAGAGAAAACTTTGTCCACGAATCACCAAATAATGCAATGTGAAAAATCATTATCGTTATCTTCATTTGTATATCTGTATTGAAAGTAAGATTTATCATTTTTACATGAAGTAGAAAATACTGTCTCATATTTTGAAATGTCAACATTCCTTTTACATATAAATATATATCTGCACAATATTTTATGGGGTTTCGCCAACAACATTTATCGTTACTTAAAAAGTCTGCTAAGAATAAGAGAGATTTCTATTGTGATAAAATGTGATTTCATATTACATATAAACGGTGGAACGGTTATTGAATACACAGGGCAAAAGTTTCATAAAAAAATCATTCATTTCGGAGAAAACTGAGTTTTACTTTTGAGGTTAGAATTTTATGGTTTCTGAAAATCGTCTTAAAATCTTCACAATAATTGTAATTGTTATTTTGTTTTTTAAATTATTAAATTCCAAGTCGAGATGTTCAGTTGATAAATACGGAGAAAGCAAGTTTGGTCGAAAAAATTTATTCACTTCCCAGAAAATCTATTTTCAATGAGACGGTGTCACAGTGTGATATAAGATTTATCGTATTCAAGTAATTATAAATAATAACATTGACATTTTCTGCTGTTGAACCATAAAGATATTGAAATATATGCCTTTTGCGAATATCATAATAAATACCTTAACCATAAAAGTCTTTATTTTTAATGAATAGGAAAAAGCAACCTTGACGTACTGCTAGCATCAAAAATACGGTTTCGAGCTTTTAACTCGATGTGTATTTGAATTTTTTAGAATTTTCTAACAAAGAACCCCTTCTTCAAAGAATGGTCACTTGCCACCTTCTCCCATTCCTCTCTTCATGTATTAATTATATTACGAACGTAACACAAATTGTAAAAGAAGACGTGAACAAGAGTATTGATAATTGTGAATAAATATTTAATATTTTGCGATCAAATTTTCCTCCAAAATTGAGGGAAAATATTTTTCAATAAATAAAACAACAATTATCATTTTGTATATCGCGGTCACTGCATTAGATAATTTTATTTATTCACCAGGAAGAGGTTATGAAACACATAACCTGAAATTATAGTTAATCCGTATTTTCCTGCACCTATTTTCAACATTACAATACATTTGATTAGAACTGAAGTATTTTTATATTTTTAAATTACAAGAAATTTCAATTCCAACATTTTACATTGTAAAATCACTTACATTTGCCGCCCTATCTATCCAAGATGGAGAAATTAAGCGGTGGGTTCTAATTGTCTCAGTTTTTTTTTTACTTACGCGTGGCTAGGGCTGTAAAGTTTCATGGAACTTTGACCAAATGAAAAGTTTCATGAAACTTTAGAAAAGTTTCGAAAGTTTCAAACATTAGGGTGGGAACATTCAAAATATAAAAAATACTATCAAGTATTAAATATAAACATTTAATAGTATCCCTCGTGTTTCAAAGCAAATCATTTTAACTAATTTAAATAAATAAATCACGTGTTAATTTTTATAATATGTAATTTTTCCAATATTTTGTTTTCAAAATTTGAAAATTGATTTCAGTAAAATGAAAATAAATGTCGTATTTAATACATATTTAGTTTTTAGAATGTTTCATTTTTAAAACGATTTCATTAAAACCCGTTCAGTAGGAAGTTAATATTTTTATGGTTATTTTATTGGCTAGAAAATTCATAAAAATCATCCCCCGAAAAAACCTGACACTGAATATTCAAATATTTTCGAAAAATAATTTGAAGAATGAAAGTAATTGGCACGGCGCAAAAGCTTGTGCCTGTAAGAAACAGTTAAAAAGATTTATATCAAAATTTTATACATAGCATAGATGCGCTCGCACGTGCGCGTGTGCGTGCTGGAGTTTGAAGCTGGCAGCACTCGCCTTGCTTGCTGGTTCCATTCCATAGTTAGTGACATTGTTGTATTTTCATTTATAAATCAAAATTGATCAATTATTAATTAAAAAAAAAAATTGAGTAAGTTTAAAAAATATTTGTAAGTTTCGAAAAGACTGAGAAATAATTTAAAACTTGAAAAGATTTTAAAAAATTTGAAACGAAATGCAGATTTATGCAGATTTCGAACAAAAAATTTAGAACCTTTTTAAGCACTTTGAAAGGTTTCAGCGGAATGAAAAAATTTGATTAAGATTTCTACGAAAATTGATAATAATTTTTTATTTTTACAAATTAGTTTTTAAGAGAATATATATAAAGATTTCCAAAATTGTCGAAAAAGAATCTGGAAGATTTTAAGGCGATTTTTTAATTGTCCAGGAGTTATAAGATGTTTAGGAAAACTTCAAATAATTCAAAAAATATATATTTAGAAGTTTAAAACAAATTTCAAATATAATTTAAAATTTGAAAAGATTCAAAAAATATTCTGATGTAGATTTTTCAGGATTCAGAAATAAAATTTTGAAGCTTCTTAAGAATTTGAAATATTTAAAAGGAATTAAAAACGAAAACAAATTTTGATGTATAAACAACAATTGAACGATTATTAAATTTCAATGACTTCAAATTAAAAAGAAATAACTTCTAGTGTAACAAGTGTGATGTTTTAAACAAAAGAATAATGGTTCCATTTTTAATTTTCTGACTCAAAATTCTTTAAAATTGTATAATTTTGAAAGTTTACAAATTTAGTATTGAAAATGATGACGTACATTCATGTTTTCAAAATTTTGAAATTTACAATTAATAAAAGTTAAAAAGATTCTATCTTGCAGTTGGACGGCATTTAATTTTAAATTGTTCAATTGAAAAGTGTTAAAAGCTTCCATTTTTACGTGTAAATTATTCAGTGTTTGAATTAAAAAAATGTAAGCTTCAATTTTAAATGTTTAAAGTTAAAAAAAGTTCCAATTTGAGTGTTTTAATTTACAGTTAAGTTTTTATACGTTCACATAAAAAATTTGTTAGCTTTAAGAGGTTGAATCGTTTAATTTTTATGGTCGAGATAAAGTTTTTTGAATTGGGAAAAAACAGGGAAATGACCGGGAATTGTTTTCTTCTATTAAAAGGGCTACCCTATACAGAGAGAAAGTCCTATATAAACAATAATAAACATCGTTTGGGACTGTAATCCCTCCAAATGTTGTAACCTTGGCTCAATTTGTTTTCGAGTTATTATAAAAAAAGTATTAGTGACACACACATGCCTACATATACATGCAGATATTTTTTAAAAACCTTATTTTCGGACTCCTGAGTTCAAATTATTATGTCAAAAAACGAAGTTCAAACTTTATCATCGTTTCAAAGCATTCCTTAAGCGGAAGCAATTAATTAATCTTGCATTGATATTAAAAAAAATAATAAAATTTGTAAATAATGAATTGAAAAAATCTGAAGGGAATTTCTGAAATCAATCAGTGTATTCGACAGTGCTGTCTCCTTACCCTTTCACACTTTCATAAATAACACTAGTTTACAGCCAAAATGTACATTCAATGCAACTATTTTTTTCCTATGTATTTCAGCTCGCTAAACTCGAAAATTACATAAAAAATTTTTCTAATGGATAGGTTTTCGAGATATGATTATTTGAAAATTTTTTCCATTTTTTTCGGCGCTGTCTTCACATGCTAGGCCATATATCGAGTTGTAAACCTCAGATTATGTCACACGAGGTCTCAAATTAAAGGCAATACAATTTTCAACAATCGCTCTGCATATTGTTTTCCTATCTGTCAAGTAGTTTACGTGCTATGTCCCAAAATAGATGAGAAAAGTTCATTTTTTGCGCCAAAATAAAAATAGAAAATTCACTCTATCGCCGTACAAAAATAGAAAAATTCAAATTATGTCCAGTTTATTATTTTTTATGTATAGATCGCACTTCTAAGAGGAAAAAAAGGTATTATTGCGGAAAATATATGCATAAATACCGGAGATATAAGCAATTGATTGAAGGTACCAAAATTCAATTTTTACTCTGTTTTTCTATTTTTTTGCATTTTTGTATACAAAACATTTATTTAATTAATTTTATTCGTTTTCAATTATGAATTTCAATATTGCATGACTAGATTAGAAATAATGTTGGCCCCTGCTTTGTCTTCTGTTCTTCGCAGGTTTAATTCCATTCAAAGTCCTAAAATCAATTCACAAATATAAATTGGTATAATCTACTTATCTAGCAAAGTAGACTCCAGCATTTTCTATTTTCTTTCCGATTTTCAGGCTACACAGTTACAAAAAATCAAACTTTAGCATTTTAAACTTTGTTTGTTTCCCAAATTCTGGGAGACACGACCCTCCTCTACTCAAGCACACTACTGATATATACAGGCGTCTCAGTACTCAAGGTAAATTTGTATAATTTCGAATTTTTCATGAAAAATGGAGTCGAAAATAATAATAAAAATTTGTTGTGAAGTAAATAAATAACAATTAATTTACAGTTAGAGATTAGTCAATCAGAAGCACGCTAACGTCCATGTGTTATTGACGAAAGCGTGTGCGCAAAAAAGCTGAGGCCGCGAAATTTCAAATTTGCACGAGGTTGTGAATAATAGTGGTGCAAGTTCACACTGCAATTGCGCGACAAAATATTAAATCTTAGAATAATATATTGTCGAATCACCGTCTCCCACAAGGTTAACATAATACTTTGTCCAACACTCGCGATGGAAATGCGGCTGAGGAGGTCGCCGAGAGACGACAAAGTTGTAGATTCCTCATCTTATGATGTCACAGTGGTCGAAGTGGGTACTTTTCCCACTAGTGGGAAAAATGAACTACCTTTCACCACTGTGACGTCATCCGTTGAGGAATCGACAACTTCTTCGTCTCGAGACGAGCCTCCGAAGTCGCATTTTCATCGCGGGTGTTGGACAAAATATCTTTTCTTTACAATAAACCATGAATTATTTGGAATTTCCCCACGACTTCTGTATTCTCTGAAATCTCGTGAGATATTCTGAATTCTTGTGAATTGTCTGAATTCTTTTAAATTCCCTGAAATATTTTAAATTCTCTTAATTCTTTTAGAATCCCATAAATTATTTTGAATACTGTGAATTCATTTGCACTATGTGAATTCTTCGGAATTCTTCTTAACTCTCTGAATTTCTCTTAATTCTTCTTAATTCTCGGAATTCTTCTGAATTCTCGGAATTTTTTTGAATCTTCTAAATTCTCTGAATCCTTCTGAATTTTATAAATTCTTCTGAATTCTCTTAATTCTCTAAATTATCGGAATGCTTCTTAATTCTCTGAGCCGGCATCCTAATATGATCTTTGTAGATGAGGATCCACAGCTCCTTTGAGTCTGGCAGACGATAGTCGATAGAAAAGGCGGGAGAATTCTAACGGCCTTGAAATATGTGACGATAGAATCTAGACGTTCTAAGAGCCTCTAGTGGCGTCCCATTTGAGTCTCGAAATCGAAAGAAGTCTCTCGATGTCCCACGATGTCTCGAGGAGTCTGAATCGTTACAAAAAATAAAAGAAGCGAGCAGAATAAGTCGTTAAAAATTATAACCCTTAAATCTAGTCCTAGTTATGGAGTTTCCGTACTGCAGCCGCGATTTCTGACCTTATAAAATCAAATCTTTGAATTTACGGAAAATCTCTTAATGTCAAATAAAATTCTATTAATTAGAACTTTTGAGATGCAAGAATTTTTCAACGTCACAACTAATAGAAATAAATAATAGCAAAAATAAATAATAACCCAAGTGCGAAGTTAGATACGGCCCAGCATTGAACCATTATCGGCAAAAATATTTCCGAAGATCGGCTGCCAATATCGTGCTACTGCTGGAATGATAACTATGGTATGCACTTCGCGGCCAATTCTGGCACAGATTCAAGCCGCCACCACTTACGCGTCACTGGCTGCCATTATCGGCTCAGCAATGGGTACTGAGATCGGCCCGATCTCGGCTGCTAATATCGTGCCATTGCTGAAATGAAAACTATATTATGCTCTTGGCGGCTAATTCTGGCCCAGAGTTTCAAATAATCGATTAGATTTTTAATTCAATTAGGCCCTTACTATCAATTAGCTTATAATATTTAATGATACAAATTTTTATTGAGAATTAAAATTTAGTTTTCAATTGAATTTTATTTACTTGACCATTAAAATTTAATTTTCAATTAAATTTTATTCAATTGACGATTAAATTTCAATTTTTAATTGAGTTTTTTTCAATAGACAATTAACATTTATAATTTAATTTATGTTGGTTTAACTTCAAAACTAAAATCTAATTTTTATTGGAATTTTTTAAATTGGCAATTAAACTTTAGTTATTAATTAAATTTTGTTCAATTGAAAAATAAAATTTAGTTTTCAATTAAAACTATAGTTTAATGAATAATTGAACAATTTACTAACACTTATGATGTAGTTTTATCATTAACATATGTATAATGTAATACATTACAAGCACTTACATTGTTTGCATTCATTACACTTTGCTATTTTTTACATTCCAACAACTTTCAGAAAAATTTTTGAAGTATGAATGTATTTGTGAAAAATTATATCTTTATATAGCTGAAAGTTTGCCATAAGGCCAACCGCAGAAAATACATGAGTGACCTTATGCTCGCGCTGGTTAGTGTCGCCACAGAGGTATCCAGAAGAATTTCGTAGTGCGAGAGGTAGAGGTAGTAGTGTGATGCAAAAAAGCAAAGGGCTCATGGTATCGCCGTGAAACACGCCTCTCTGAAATGTGACGTTGTTCGTTGTCACACGATAATTTCCCATGAGATAGTAAATCTAGTTTTCCAAAGAGGCATCAATCTCTCTATTCATGTCACTATATGTGGATGTACCTTCAAGCATTCCAAGAGACAGATGATAGGTCTATGGGAGGTTGAATCTAAAGCTTTGCGTTGATCAATCCAGGCCATTGACAGGGCACGTTGACGGGCTGCAGCGTCTTTACAGACAAACCTGTCAATTAGCAGGTTCTCTGGACAGCCTGCTACACCTTTTTTCGAGCCACGTTATTCGCACATCTCACGCCACACAGGCTCAATTCGCCGAACATTCCTGTTGTTTTGGACATCTGTAAAGATCTTATACAGTGTGTTCAAACAAGTTATCGGTCTGTAATTCTCTGGGTTGGACAAGTTGTGAATATATATATATATATATATATATATAGGTTTGTCCGACGTTGTCAGTCCCACTATGTACGGCGTGCGAAACCAGATCCGGCGTATATCGGTAGCTTCTATGTTTCGCGAATTTTGTTAGGCCCAATATATAAAACCATCATACCAGGCCCATTTATATATAAGTTATACATTTATCCAACGCTACCAAGCCTGCGACATTGCCACATTTTAAACCAATTTCATTTGCAAAGTTTTGCTACGGCAAGCCTTCAAAGATCTTACAATGGCACTCAATATTTTGATAGAAAATTCTTGATTTGTGATATCTAATTTTCGCCTTGTAGTTTGCTTAATAAAACATTTTTTTCAAAAGGGAATTTGATAAAAATAGGCAAATTTTTGTTCATGTCTTTCTAGATAATTTTAACATAAATTGGGTTTTTACAAAAAAAGTTTCCTAAAATCTTTTTTCAACAACATTTCAATAAGGAAATTCCACAATTGACTCATTTCCGTTCCTTTAAGATCCATTTCTAGTCTATATAGGCAATTAAAAAATTTATAAAAAAGCTGACATTTTTCAGAAAATTGAACCAGAATTATTCCAAACATTATAAAAGTTGTATGACTTCCCCATCTTCAAATTATTAAAAACTATAAATTTCAATCCTCACTTTTTAGTCAGCTTGCAACTTGAAACTTTTAAAACTAAATTTGCAAAAGGAACACATTTTGTAAGCAAATAAGTATATTTGTATCCCCCGCAAAAATAGGCCATAATTCATTGAAGTTGTCCAATTCTGTTTGAATCAGTAACAACAAGCAACAGTCAGAATATATTCCATTAGAAAAATATTGTTGAAATATTTATTTTTCATTAGTTTAAATTTATTTTCATGAAAAATGTTTATTCTTTCATTAGGCATGAGAAGTAACACAATTTCAATCCTTAACTGCTTAACTTCAGGTAGAGTAGAAATCTTGCTAACTTTCTTCATAGTCAAACAATGCATTATAGCACCTGCTTGAAGTCCGTGAGTCATATTCGACCCTTACTGTGGACAGGTACCTACAACACTATGTCTTTCTAATGAAAGAAGGTGCAAGATAAGTAGAATGACCGAAAGCAGATCTAGAAAATTTTTCGAAGGGCGTGGTTATGAATTTTCTTCAACGATAAATTTCAAAGATAAATTTTTTCAACAGATTATTTCTTAGAATTTGTAAATAAACAATTCGGGATGAAGTGAATCAGGAAATAATTCAACACAATAAAATATTGGGCTCAAAATATAATAGAAAATTTCGCATTGTGGACAGACTTTTCTCGAGCGCGAAACACGAGACATGACATATGCGCGCCCCACAGTCTAGACGACCTATTAAAAAGGGCTCATTTCGCGCAAAAAATGCTACCTGAAATTTGACTTCGGATTTCGTAGTGTTAGCATGTAGAGCAAAAGCCTATACACTTGTAAACGATCGATAAAGACAGAAAAAATGGCAAGTCATACGTTAAGATTGGTTCATTTTTTCACATGAAAAAAAATATATAAAAACGGTCCGAACCTGACATTTTTCTGAATATGCAATTATTTTATGAAAAAAAATAAAAAATTTTAAATTAAAAAGATAATCTTAAGGAGGAACCAAATGTAAAAAAGAAATAGAAATACAAGGCAAATAAATTACTAACAAGAATATTATATCAGGTTTACCGCTAAACTTAATTAAAAAAATTCCCTCATTTTTCCCTGACCAATTTTTTATTTTCCCTGACCATCAATATTCAAAGATCAGAATCTTAAGCTTGTAACATTTTTTAACGAGAATCTTTTATAAACGGAATAAAACAATTTCAAATTAAAATAAAAAAATCTCAAATTCATTCTTCTTGTCAGTTATTCCAAGTTATAGAAATTAAACATACATACATTTTTAACCAAATAGTTAAATTTTTTAATTAATATTTAAATTTTGTAAGAAAATTAATTTTCTATAAAAAACTACAAATTTTTATCGAAATAGATCAATTTTTCACCAAAACGATACATTTTCAGTTAGCAAAATAAATTTTCAATAAAAAAAAAACTATTTTTTAACCGAAAATAAAATAATCAAATTATCAGTAAAAAAATTAATTTTCAACCAAGAAGATTAATTAATTTCCTACGAAAAAAAAAACTTTCTACAAAATACATAAATAACCAAATACTTTAATTTTTCATCAAGAAAATTAATTTTCTATAAAAAACTACAAATTTTCATCAAAATACATAACATTTTTATCAAAAAAATAAATTTTCAATACAAAACAAACGAAATTTAACCAAAAATAAAATAATCAAATTATCAGTAAATAATTAATTTTCAACGAGATAAAATACATTTTAAATTGAATAGTTGAATTTTCAGCCGAAAATTAATTTTCAATCAAGAACATTAATTATACATAAAAAACTACAAACTGTTATCAAAACACATACATTTTTTACCAAAACAATACATTTTCAGTTACCAAAATAAATTTTCAATAAAAAAAACGAGATTTAACCGAGATTAAAATAATCAAATTATCAGTAACAAAATTCATTTTCAACCAAGAAGATTAATTTCCTACGAAAAAAGACAAATTTTCAACAAAACACATAAATAACCAAATATTTGAATGTTTCATTAGGAAGTTTAATTTTCTATAAAAAACTACCAATTTTCATCACAATATATACATTTTTTACGAAAAAGATAAATTTTCAGTACAAAACAAACAAATTTTTAACCGAAAATAAAATGATTAAATTATCAGTAAATACATTATTTTTCAACTAAATAAAATAAATTTTCAATGAAATAGTTGAATTTTCAACCAAAAAGATGAATTTTCAACGAAAATGACCAATTTTTAACCAAATAGTTGAACTTTTCATCAAGAAAATAAATTTTTTCTATAAAAAAAATACAAATTTTCAACAAAATAGTTCAATTTTCAACCAAAAAGATGAATTTTCAAAAAATAACCAATTTTTAACCAAATAGTTAAATTTTTTATCAAGAAAATTAAATTTTTATAAAAGCTACGAATTTTCTTCCAAATACATAAATTTTTTACCAAAAAGATAAATATTCAGTTAGCAAAATAAATTTTCTATAAACCAAAAATTTTAACCGAAAATAAAATAATTAAATTATCAGTAAAAAAATTAATTTTCTACCATAAAGATGAATTCTCATCAAAAAGCACCAATTTTTAACCAAATAGTTGAATTTTAACCAAAAAGATGAATTTAAACAAAAAATCACCAATTTTCAACCAAATAGTTAAATTTTTCATCAAGAAAATTAATTTTTTATAAAAACTACAAATTTTCATCAAAATACATAAATTTTTGAACAAAAATATAAATATTCAGTTAAAAAAATAAATTTTGTATACAAAAAATTTGAACCAACAATAAATTAATTAAATTAGCAGGATAAAAATTAATTTAAAACCAGTAAAATAAATTTTCAATGAAATAGTTGAATTTTCAACCAAAAATAGAATAATTCAATTATCAGTTAAAAAATTAATTTTCAACAAAATAAAATAAATGTTTAATAAAATAATTGAATTTTCAAACAAAAAGATGAATTTTTCACAAAGAATTAGAATAATTCAATTATCAGCGTAAAAATTAATTTCCAATCAAGAAGATTAATTTCCTACCAAGAAAGATGAATTTTCAACCAGGATTTTTCAGTCAAAAAGAACAAAAATTTCAAAAAAAATTCTGAATTAATCAACCAAAAACATGAACAATATACATATATTTTTAACCAATAGTTAAATTTTTCATCAAGATGATTATTTTTTTTTTAAACTACAAATTTTCATGAAAATACATACATTTTTGACAAAAACGATACATTTTCAGTTAACAAAATAAATTTTCAATAAAAAAAAAACTATTTTTCAACTCAAAACAAAATAATCAAATTATCAGTGAAAAAATTATTTTCAATCAAGAAGAATAATTTTCTACCAAGAAAGATGAATTTTCAACCAAGAAAGATTTTTCAGTCAATAAAGAAAAAAATTTCATCAAAAATGTGGAATTATTAAACCAAAAACATGAACAACATACGAAGATTTTTAAACAAATATTTGAATTTTTCATCAAGACAATTAATTTGCTATAAATAACTACAAATTTTCATCAAAATACATAAATTTTTGACCAACAAGATAAATATTCAGTTAAAAAAATAAATTTTCTATAAATTAAAATTTTAACCAAAAATAAATAAATTAAATTAACAGGACAAAAATTAATTTTAAACCAATAAAATAAATTTTCAATGAAATAGTTGAATTTTCAACCAAAAATAAAATAATTCAATTATCAAGTTACAAATTATTATTTTTTGTGTCAAAAATTCATGTTTTCAGTTAAAAATTCGTTTCTTTGGCTAAAAATAGAACTATTTTCTGGAAAATTAGTTTTTTTCATAATTGAAAATTAATTTTTTCATCATAAAATGTCAGTATTCAATTTTTGTTTGAAATGTTATGTATTTGTTTTTTAATTTGACTTTATTAGTAGAAAATTAATGCGAATGTGAATATTTCATTTTGGGTAGAAGATATTTTTTTTGTTTGTTGAAAATATACCTATTGGTTTGGAATTTTAAGTATTCTGATAAAAATTTGACCTTTTTGGTGAAAAATTAATTTCCTTGGTTTCTTTTTTGTTTAAAAAATCAACTGTTTAGTTAAAAATTATTATTTTCTGTTGTTGTTAAAAATTCATGTTTTCTGTTGAAAGTTCGTCTCTTTGGCTGAAAATCGAACTAATTTGTAAAAAATTATTTTTTTCTTAGTTAAAAATTAATTTTTTTATCAGAATATGTCAATATTCAATTTGTGGTTGAAGTTTCATGTATGTTTTTTTTTAATTTGTCTTTTACAATAGAAAAATTAATAAATATTCCATTTTGGGTAGAAAATATATCTTTTTTTGTTGTTGCAAATTCAACTATTTGTTTGGAATTTTAAGTATTTTGATAAAAATTTGACTTTTTGGTAAAAAAATTAATCTGCTTGGTTTCTTTTTTGTTTAAAAAATCATCTATTTAGTAGAAAATTATTTTTTTTTGTTGTGGCAGACAATTCATGTTTTCAGTTAAAAATTCGTTTCTTTGGCTGAAAATTGAACTTTTTTGTCAAAAATTCATTTTTTTTTTATATTTTAAAATTCATTTTTTCATCAGAAAATGTCTATATTCAATTTTTGATGAAATTTTGTGTACTTTTTTTTTAAATTCGACTTTGCTTGTATAAAATGAATGCAAATGTGAATATTCAATTTTTGGTGTGAAATATTTTTATTTTTTTAAATTTAACTACTGATTGCGAATTTTAAGTATTTTGATAAAAAATTGACTTTTTTATTAAAAAATTAATCTGCTTGGTTTCTTTTTTGTTTAAAAAATCCACTATTTCGTTAAAAATAATTATTTGTTGTTGTTGTTAAAAATTCATGATTTCAGTTAAAAATTCGGTTCTTTGGCTAAAAATTGAACTTTTTTGTCAAAAAGTACGTTTTTTCATACTTGAAAATTAATTTTTTCATCAGAAAATGTCAATATTCAATTTTTGTTGAAATTTTGTGTATTTTTTTTTCAATTCGACTTTGTTGGTAGATAATTAACGCAAATTTAAATATTTAATTTCTGGTAGAAAAAATATATATGTCTTTGGAAAATTTAACTATTGGTGTGGAGCTTTAAGTATTTTGATAAAGATTCGATATTTAATTAAATACGATTGTTTCTTATATATTCGACATAGTTGGTAGAAAATTAACGCAAATTTTAATATTTAATTTCTGGTCGAAAACATATTTTTTTTTTTGAAAATTTAACTATTGATTTGGACCATTAAGTATTTTGATAAATATTTGATTTTTAATTTAATTCGATTTTTTTGTTGATAAATTCGACTTTGTTGGTAGAAAATTAACACAAACTTAAATATTCAATTTCTGGTAGAAAATATATATATATATTTTTTAGAAAATTTAAGTATTGGTTTGGAACCTTAAGTATTTTAATAAAGATTTGATTTTTAATTTATTCGATTATTTTCTACATTCGAATTTGTTGGTAGAAAATTAACACAAATTTAAATATTCAATTTCTGGTAAAATATAAATATATATATTTTTTAATTTAACTGTTTGTTTGAACCTTAAGTATTTTGGTAAAGATTTGATTTTTAATTTATTCGATTTTTTTTTCCAAATTCGAATTTGTTGTTAGGAAATGAACGAAAATGTACATATTAAATTTGTGGTACAAAAAAACATATTTTTTAATTTAACTATTGTTTTGAAACCTTAAGTACTCTGATAAAGATTTGATTTTTCATTTAATTCGATTTTTTTTGTAAATTCGACTTTGTTGGCAGAAAATTAATCGACTTAGCCGAAAATCGTCTTTTTGTTCGGAAAATCAACTATGTAGTCAAAAATGAATTTACTGATCAATTTCACCAAACCCGCCCCCCCCCAAATCATCTAACATAATTTGTGAATGATGTGATAGATGCAAAATATGGGCTTGCCAGCCCTGAGAGAAGGAGAAAGATCATAAAACAGAGAGTAAAAATAAAAAGGAAAAAAGACGAAAAAGGGGCAAGGAGGGGTGTTGGGTGTGTTGTGTGGGTGTCGACTTAATGCTTGCCACGGTGTTAGTTAGTATTGTGTCTCAAGATTCAAGATCGTGCCCGTTGGAGAGAGAGAGAGAGAGAGAGAGAGAGAGAGAGAGAGAGAGAGAGAGAGAGAGAGAGAGAGAGAGAGAGAGAGAGAGAAGATTAATTTTCTACTAGAAAGAGAAATTTTCAATAACATACGTTTGTTTTTCGACCAAATAGTTGAAGTTTTAACTAAAAAGGGTAAATTTTCAACAACAAGAAAACGAATTTTCAACAAAATTGTTAAATTTTCAACTACAGAAATGAATTTAAAAAAATGTCAACCATAAATGGAACAGTTAAATATGTAGTTCAAAAAATTAATGTTTAAAAAAAAACTGTTTACAACAAAATACATGAATCTTCAACCATTTTCAAACAAGAATAATAATTATTTACCAAAGAGACGAATTTTCAACTAAAGAAATACATTTTTTACAATAGAGATTAATTTTCAACCAAAGACAGGAATTTTCGACCAAACAGTTTTATTTTCAAATAAAAAAGATAAATTTTTTCGAAAAATGAAATAAATAAATCTAAATCTAATAATTTTTTAGTAAAAATAGAGATTTCCGACGAACAACACTAACATAACAAAAAATTGTTTAAAATTGTAAATCCACTTTAGAGTGATAATCTGAAAAATCTTATAATTTTTTAAAATTAAAAATACCAATTTTTAACGAAAAACACTATATCATAACCTAACAATAAATATTACCAAATTAAAAATGTTCTTTAAAATTTAATTCTTTTTGTTTAAAATAAAAAAAATTTAATTTTTGAAAATAAAGTGATTTTTTACTAAAGAAACCGATTTCCAGCGTCGGAGGCCAACATAACCTAAAATTATTAAAAAATTGGGAATCTTTGTAATGTTTAAAATATAACTGTTTTTACTGAAAATACCAATTTCCGACAACAACAACCACATAATATTCCATTTTTAGGATTCTAAATCTTGCTCAAATTATAATGATTTTTGTACGAAAATGCCAATTTTCTATTTAAAACAAAAACCTAACCTAAAATTGGTAGAAAATTGTGAAACTTCTTTGAAATTTGATGATTTTTAAAATAAAAATCTCGATTTGCCACAAAAAACATAAACATTATCTGAAATTTTTTAAGCTCATCATTCTCACTATTTAAAAAAAATCATTTGATTTAAATCTATTTTTATTTACAAATACAAATTTCAGATGAAATATACCAAAATAACCTAAAATTGTTGAAAAATTGTCAATATTCTTTTAAATCTAACTTTAAAAAAAATTAAAATACCAATAATTCCTGATGAAAAACACTGATATAACATAAAAAAATTGTTCAAAATTGTAAATCTGCTTCGAAATCTAATAATTTTTGTTTAAAATAACCGATTTCCTGTGAGAAATGTTAATATAACCTAAAACTGTTAAAAAATTGCAGAGCTTGATCGAACTATAATGATTTTTGTTTTAAAATACCAATTTTTTGGTAAAACGCCAACGTAACCTAAAATTGTTAATCTTCGAAATTTAATAATTTTTTATTAAAAATACCTAATTTCAATGTAAAATGCTAACTCAACCTAAAATTGTTGAGAATTGAAAATCTCAATGTGAAATTAAAAATTTCAAATTATCTAGTAATTTTCAACAATTTTAGGTTATGTTAGCGTTTTACACGCATTAGCGTTCTTCTGTTTTCTTAGCGTTTTTTTTTACAGAAAATTCATAATTTTTTAACAATTTTAGGTTACGTTAGAAAAAATTTGTATTTTAATAGAAAAATCATTAGACTTCGAAGATGATTATGAAAAATTATGAACAATTTTCTGTTTTGTTATGTTAGTGATTTTCGTCCGGAATTATTCGTATTTTTAATTAAAAAAATTGTTATATTTCAAATAATATTTATAATTCTTCAACAAATTTAGGTTATTTTGGAAATTTTTATATATTCAACTTTTTCCAAAATAGCTTGCATTAATCTCAGTCCAAAAAAATGTTTTTTGTATAATTTCAGTACATTTTGAATTAAACAAACATTTTTTTAAAATTTCTAATTTTTTATTGTTGTTCACTAAAAAAAGATGTATGATTAAAAAATTTGAAATAATTGTTGAACCAATAGAAAACTTTTTTTAATTTTCAAAATTTAGAATTTTTAAATACAAAAAGAGAACATAATATTTCAGAGTACATTTAAGTTTACTTTTTTTTGTACAATTTAAACATTTTTTATTTCAAGACTGCAAAATTCACAAATTTAATATTTTCTTGATTGTAAATTACGATTATTTGAATTTTATTTGATTGAAGTTGGAAATTTCTAAATTCTAAACCCAACTAAAATAACATTTATAAATTTCAAAATTTCGGAATTTAATAATTTATTAATATATGCAAATTTTATAGTAGTAAATATTGAAAGCAGTGATTTAAATAGTCAAGTTTTGCAAATATTTAAACTACAGCAGAAAAAGATTGATTTCAATCAACAAAATGAAAAATTAATTTTTAACAAAAAAAAAAGATTTTTCAACAAAAATGATGGATTATCAACAAACAAACAAAATATTTTTTAACAAATTTCTATACAGCACTACATGTAGTACGTCATTTTTGCAAATTCGCAAAAACTTTTTCCTGAAGATTATTATCTTTTTAATTTAAAATTTTATTATTTGGTTAAAAATTTAATAATTTTCGTGAAAAGACATAATTTTTCGTTGCAAATTCAACTGTTTTGTAAAAAATGGTATTTTTGGCTTAAAAATTAAACTCTTCGTAGAATATTAAGTTGGACAAAAATGCAACTATTGTGTTGAAAATTCAACATTCTTGTTAAAATTTCATTCTTTTTGCTTAAAAGTTCGACTATTTAGCAGAAAATTAACTTATTGTTCACAATTCTTATTTTGGTGTTGGAAAGTGAACTGGAATCTTTTTTGAATGAAAATTCAACTATTTTTTTATTTTTTTTTATTTTTGTTTTTAAGTAAAAATTCATCTCTTTTAAGAAAAATTTCATCTTTCTTGAATGAAAATGCAACATTTTGGTTGAAACTTAAACTATTTTGTTAAAAAGTCATATTTATTGGTTGAAAATTCTGTTTTGTTGAAAATTAAACTATTTCGTAGAAAATTTACTTTTTGTTTAAAATTGATATTTTGGTGTTGAAAAATGAACTGAAATTTTTTCATAGAAAGTTATTTTTTTTTTTTTAATTCATATTTCGATCTTGAAAAGTCAACTGTAATCTTTTTTGGATGGAAATTCAACTATTTTTTTGAAAATTTGTTTTATTTTTGAATACAAATTTTTTTAGACAAAAATTCAACTATTTGGTAGAGAATTCAACAATTTTGTTAAAAAGTCATCCTTTTTGGTCAAAACTTCGTCATTTTTTTATTGAAAACTTAATTTTTTTTGTAGAAACTTATTTCTTGTTTAAAAATTCATATTTTGATCATGCAAAGTCAAATTAAATCTTTTTTAAAAGAAAATTCAACTATTTTTTTGATTTAAAAATGAATCTATTTCAGTAAAAATTTAATTTTTTAATGAAAATGCAACTTTTTGGTTAAAAACTATTCTCATTTGCTTGAGTATGCAACTATTTTTTTGAAAGATTTGGTTGAACCACTTTGTTAAGAAATCACTTTTTTTTAAGATTTATATTTTTAGTTGGAAATTCATTTCTTTGGTTGAAAGTTCAACTATTTTGTTGAAACATAATCTTCTTCATTGAAAATTCAACAACTTGGGCTGAAAAAAAAGTTGAACTACATCCTTAAAAAATTATTTTTTGTTATTTAAGGCTTATTTCTTTGGTTGAAAAATTTCATTTTTATTGGGTAAAAATGCATCAGTTTCGTGGAAAAATAATTTTTTGCTGAAAAGTTATATTTTTTGTCTGAAAATTTAATCTTTGTAGAGAAAATTCGTCTTTTGGCTGAAAGGTTCGAAAACGTTTTTGAAGATTTTCAGTATGTCGAAAAAGTATGTAGAAAATTATTTTTAAAATGTTTTTATTTCATAGGATTTTATAAAAATTAGGAAAAATTTAAGTCTGTTTAAAAGATATTTAGGGCTTTTAGAAATTTTGAAGCAAGTGAAAAATATTTTCTAAATTTTGGACAATCTTTCAGTTTTAAATTATTTTTAATTTCTTTAAAATTTCTTAAATTCTTAAGCATCTTTCAAACTGACTCAAATTATCCCAAAATTTTTTTTAAATCTTTAAAAATTAAAAAAATTGCCTTGAAAATTTTCAGACCTTGTTGACTTTCTCAAAAATCGATTTCAATTTTCATTACATATTCATTTTTCAAAATAAAATATGACTACAAATTTTCCCTGCAATCATAAGAAAAGTTGTTCCTTCTCTTGAAAGCTTTTAAAATTCTTAAAAAACAATTCTTCAAACATTCAGAAACATTTTATATTCAAAATTTTGCAAAATCTTTAAAAATTAAAAAAATTGCCTTGAAATTGTTCAGATTTTGTTGACATTTTTAAAAATCTTTTTCAATTTCCTTTAAATATTTATTTTTCTAAATAAAATACAAATCAAAATTTTCCCTGGAAAGAAAAAGAAGAAAAGTTGTTCATTCTCTCGAAAGCTTTCAAAATTCTTAAAAAAATAAAATTTTCAAAAATTCCGAAACATTTTATATTCAAAATTTTCAAAAATCTATCTTTTGTTTAAAATTTTTTAAAATCGTTTTAAATTGAAAATTATTTTTGAATCTTTTCAAAACTTCTAAATATCTCTCAAACTTACTCGAATTTTTTCTCAAATTTTGTAATCTAGCAAAGTTGAAAAATTTTGCTTTAAATTTTTCGACATTCTTTTTAGAAATTTTGGAAAATTATTTGAAATGTTTGGAAATATTTTTCAATTTTCTCTTTGAATTCATTTTTTAAAATAAAAAGTCAGTTCTAATTTTTTCAGGAATCACGAGACTTATTTATTCTTTTGTAATCTTTGAACATTCTTAAAATTTTTCTTTTTTCGAAATCTTCGAAAATATACATTTTGTTAAAACGACCTTCTCCTGCTCTTACTCATCCTCCTCCATTTCTTTTCAGACCTTCTCCTCCTCCTTCTCTTACTCCTCCTCCTTCATTTCCTCTTCCTTTTTCCCTCCTACTTTTTCTTTAAATCGTGAAAACGGAGCTTAGTCCCTTTTCAGGCCTCCACCTCCTTTCTTTTCCTCCTCCGTTTCTCTTCAGACCTCCTCCATTTCCTCTGCCTTTTTTCCTCCTAGTACTCCTTATTAAATGAATCAACTTCATACACATCTCCTATAAAATCGCTCGAATTTTTTTCGAACTTTTTGAAATAACCTAAAAATTTTAAAATCCGTTCAAATCCTTTAAGAACTCCTAAAATCTGAGAAGAAATCCTGGAAAAACATTCCTGGAAAATTCGGCAATTTTTTTAAATCCTTTAAAATCCCTTGAAATATGTAGAAATCGCCTGAAGTCTTACAATTACTTTTGAAATTCTATGAATCCCTTAAATGTGGCGTAACCCATTCAAATTTCTGAAATCGGTAGAAATCCTTAGAACTCCCCAAATCACTAACCACTTGAAATATTTTCAATATCATTGATGTCCCGGATTAATTTTTAAATTCTTTGATATTTTCTGAAATCCTACGAAAACTTTGTAATACCTTCAAAAATATGTGATGTTTTTAAGAATTCATTGAAAAATTTTGAAACTTTTAAAATCCACTGAAATCCTATTAAATACCATAAAAACTGATATAAGCCCCTTGAAATTCTTAAAAAATTTGAAATAGTCTTGAATTCTGTTAAACTCTTATGGACTTTCTGGAAAACTATCCAGTTTTTTTAAGTCGTCCAACATTTATAGAAATACCATATAATCTTATGGAATCTTTTTATATCCTTTAAAATCCTATAATTCCGTCAAATATTGTATAATTCCTTAAAATCCCCTGATACTTTTTACTTATAGTAACAAAAATGTAATATCGTCAAAATTTGTTCAAATGAGGGCAAGAGGAGTAGGGTAAATGAAGGGAAATTGTGGAAGGGAAAGTAGGGAAAATAAGAAAAGGAAAAATAGGGAAAGTGAAGGGAAAGGAGGGGAAATAGGAGTAAATGGTTATAGGGTAAGTAGGGTTAATGAGGGGAGGGAAAGTAGGGCAAGTGAGGTGAAATGAGGGCAGGAGGAACAAGAGAAATGGTGAAAGGGAAAATAGTAGAAGTGAGGGGAGTGAAAGTTGTGGAAGGGAGAGGAGAGAAAGTAGGGGAAGGAGAGGAGGAAAATTAGGGGAAAGGAGAGGAGGCAAAGTTTGGGGAAGTGGCGAAAAATGAGGATAAATGATAGGGCGGGATGTCTGGGTAACAAGGGGAATGAGGGCAAGAGGAGTAAGGTAAACAAAGGGAAATTGTGAAAGGGAAAGTAGGGGAAATGAGGGAAGGAAAAAAAGGGAAGTGAGGGGAGGGAAAGAAAAGGAAGTGTGGAGAGGGGAATAGGGTAAATGAGGGGGGTAAATGGTGATAGGGTAAGTAGGGGTAATGAGGGGAGGGAAAGTAAGGAAAGTGAGGTGAAATGAGGGCAATGACATAAATTTTCTTGAGGCTGGTTTTTTCATGTTCAAAATTATTTTAAACGAAAATAGGGGAATAATAGAGGAATATATTTTTTTAAATAACATTTATAGATGTATCGTATTCCATTAGAGTTCAATACGAAATATATTAAATTTTCAACAAAAAAGTTTAATTTTCAACCAAAATAGATTTTCGGTCAAAAGAGATTTACTTTCAATCCAAAATGATGAATTTTGAAGAAAAAAAATAACTTAACTCTAAACCTTTTAACATAATAGTTCAATTTTCAAGCCAAATAGACAAACTTTTTCGAAGACAGTTGAATTTTCAACAAAAAAGTTAATTTTCCATCGAAAGAGATGTCTTCAACAGAACAGCTAAATTATCGTCGAAAAAGATATCTTTAACAAAATAGTTGAGTTTTCAAAAAAATATTTAAATTTTTAAACAAATAGTATAATTTTCAACCTGCAAAGACGATTTTTTACAAAATAGTTCAATGTTGAAGCTGAATGTCGATAGTTTTAGAAAACAGTTGACTTTTCAACCGACAAAGATGAATTTTCAACAATTTAACCAGAAGAGACCAATTTTAACAAAATAGTTGAATTTTCAACAAAACGGTTAAATTTTCAACGATTGATGTGAATCTTAAAAATAAAAAGGAATTTTGAACCAAATAGTAAAATTTTCAACCAAGGAAATGACTTTATATTTAAAGTTATGAATCTTTAAAAGAAAAAATGATTTTTGAACAGAAGAATTCAAGATTCTACAAAATCGTTGAATTTGCAACCAAAAATAAAGTTTTTCAACCATCAAGATTAATTTTCTACCAAGAATGGTGAATTTTCAACTGAAAAATATCAATTTTCAATAAAAAATGCCAAGCTTATATTTTCACTTGTAGAAAATAAGCCTTTTACCTAAAATTTAACTATTCTACTTTTATTTAAAAAAAAATTTTTAGTTAAAATTCAACTACTTGGTTAAAAGATGAACTACTGTTTAAAAAAATTTAGTTTTTTGGTTGCAAATTTTTGTTGAAAATGGTTTGCTTGAAAATGTACCTATTTTTAAAAATTCTTTTTTTTAAGGTTCATAAATGTAGTAAAAAATTTATTTCCTTAACCTAAAATTTATATTAAATTGATAGAAATTTAATCTTGTTACTTAAAAATTCATTTCTCTGTTCAAATAATCTTTTTTTTTGTTGAGAAATTATTTTTTTTATCGAAGATCAATCACTTTAGTTAAAAATTTAATTATTTTCTTGAAAATTAAATTATTCCATTTTTAGTTAAAAATTGATATTTTTTAATTGAAAATTATTTGTTTAAAAATTAATTTATTTTATAAAATTCTGTATGACTATTGTTATTAAAAGTGTCTAAAATAAATTTAGATTTCTTTTTATCTTACCTCGAAGGAAAATTTAGAACGGTCAACGAAAATGTAGAATTAATCAGGTAAAATTGATTCAGTAAAAAAAAATTTAATTTCAAATACTTTTTAACAAAACTATTTGATTTCCAACCAAGTACACGAATTTTCAACTAAAAAAAAACTTTCACCAAAAATGAAATAGTTGAAAGAGTGGAAGTAGAAAATTAAAAAAATCATTCACACGTGATTAACGGACGTTGTCTCAATTCCCCAGAAGAAATGTTTTATTCCCGGAGGAGGAGAGTTGCTGGAAACGGGTTATTTGAGCGCCGCGACTATTGGAACGTTTTGAATGTCCCGCCACGCGCGAAGGATCTCGGTGGCGGGAGATTTGAAAGGATATTCTGTTTTAATTGACGTGGGGCAAAATTTATCGCGATTTTAATGACCGGAGGTCGGGGCAAAAAGTCAGCTGGCTTGCCGGGACCGGGAGCCGGTGTTAAACGCGACGCCGTGAAAGAATTCGAAATTGCTTGCGATTTCATACGAACCTGTCGTTTCAGGGACCCGAGGCCGTCCCTCGGTTGCATTGTCACTGGTTGGATCTGCGGAACGAGTCGGTGCCTCTCGTCTTTCCTGCTTCGGGGAACCCAACTTCTTCGAAGGGATCTCTTTCTCTGATCGACCTACCTCTCCTCTCGTCACCTTGTCATCTCCCCCCCCCACCCCCACCCCACCCCCAACCGACATCCTACGATCACCCATGGACCATTCTTTGCAGGCGCATTGTCAAATGCCGACAAGACTGTCGCCGGTGCAACCGGATAGATCTTTTTTTTTTTTTTAAACAATATATTGAGGAAATTCAAGAATAAAATCTTCCGTGATGCGGAAAAACTAGTTTCTTTTAAATTGTTATTTCGGGGGTTCCCGGATTTTTCTGGATTTATCCGGGGTTTCCCTGATTTTTCTGGATTTTGTTGGATTTTTCTGGATTGTTGAATTTTGAAGAAAATAGATCAACTTTTAACAAAATTCATGAATTTTCAAATAAAGAAGATTTTTCAAATAAACAGTTCAATTTACAATGAGAAAAAATCAATCTTTCACCAAAAATGGAATAGAAACATTTTTAATTGAAGACATTAATTTTGTACAAAAAAAACGAATTTTTAACAAAATAATTAAATTTTTGACGAAATACATGATATTGAAAATTTAACTATTTCGTTTTTTTATTCGAAATTTTGTATTTTTTTATAGAAATTTAATCTTGTTTGGTAAAAATTGATTTCTTTAGATGAAAATTGAACAATTTTGTTGAATTTTTTTTTGTCGAAAAGTTATTTTTTTTACCGCGTTTTTTTTTGTTTTCGAAATTTTCACTATTTTGTTAAAATATATTGTTCTTTGTTGAAAAATAATTTTTTTAACTGAAAATCTGTTTTAGTTTTAGATGAAAATTCAACTATTTTGTTGAAAATTCGTATTTTTTGGTAGAAAAGTAATCTCATTAGTTGAAATGTCATCTTTTTGGATAAAAAGTTATTTCTTTGGATGTAAATTGAACTAATTTGTTGCAATTTTTTGTTGTTGAAAATTGATTATTTTTTTATGGAAAATATAGCTATTTCATTTTTGTTTGAAAATTCAACTATTAAGTTAAATCAAATTTTTGGTTGATGGTTTATAATTTTTCCGAATTGCTGAATTTTCAACAGAATAGATCAACTTTTCACAAAATTCATGAATTTTCAACGAAGTAGTTGAATTTTCAAATAAATTTGCAACCAAACAGTTCAATTTACAACTAGAAAAGATCAATCTTCCCCTAAAAATGGAATAGATACATTTTCAACTTAGAACATTAATTTTTTACCAAAAAAAAAACTAATTTTTAACAAAGTAATTAAATTTTGAACGAAATACATGATATTGAAAATTTAACTATTTCGTTTTTTTATTCGAAATTTTGTATTTTTTTATAGAAATTTAATAAAAATGAACATGAAAATAATTTTCACAGAAGTCCCAGATATCACTCAGTCCTTTCTAAGCATAAAATTACACATGGACATGATTTTAATTGGAATGATATTAAAATAGTATAGCATTTTTAAAATTTCTAAATTGTGAATCAATTTGTTGCTTATTCTGCAAAAATTATTCATGATAAAATGGATTTATTTTCAATCTTTATTTACAAAAAATCTATTGTTTGGTCCAGAGGCTGGTTTCTTCGTTCCACGTCACATATGGAAATTAGCAACAATGGATTATTCAATATTAGTATTGGATTATAAATGGAAAACTTTATATTAAAAGTGGATTACTTCAGTATTTTGGAAGAATCCATATGTGACGTGGAACGAAGAAACCAGGCTTAGGATCGAAAATGAGTTTCCGTAAAAAGCATATTAAAGTGAAATGACGATGAAAAGAGCTGGCTTCTTCGTTCCACGTCACATATGGAAAATAATGAACTTTAAATTTTATTTAATGTTCACGTGATCCATTATATATAGAAGAACGCAGACGTGGATTTCCACGTGAATTTTTTCATATTGGTAAAAAAAAATACAATGGTGTGTTATCTTGTTTAAATTATAAAAAGATATATGATCAAGACTCACCCATGGCTTCATCTCTAGTAAGATTGGTAACTTTTCGAGCAAAAGACTCATCAATGTAAATGAAGTAGCAGAGCAAAATGTAAATTAAAAACCGCATTTTCGTGATAAGAATTTTTTTTGCAAATTTTTTAGTGAAATTTTTGCGCTCGCTGAGTGGCTGAATACTGCTTTACTTGCTCTTTTTATTAGAAAAATTATCTCTTGCTACACATGTAATAAGATAAGAATTGAATAAATATACGCTCATAATTACGAATGCGTAATTGTCGATCACAAATGTTTACAATAATTAGACGTCATCATCATAGTTGAATTTGCTACCAAGACAATTTCAAAAACAAAATTTCGAAACAAAATTTCGAAAACAAAATTTCGAAACAAAATTTCGAAACAAAATTTCGAAAACAAACTTTCGAAAACAAACTAGTTAGATACATTTTCAACGAAAGAGATGAATTTTTACTAAAACAAGATTTCACATTAAAAAATACTACAGTCACATTTTTAGTTCGAAAATGTAATTTTGCAACAACAAAAAATCATTTTTGACCAAGAATATGAACATTTGAGCAAGAGAATGAATCAATTTTCTACAAAAAACACGAATTTTCAACAGAATACATACATTTTCAACCGTATAGTTGAAGTTTTAACAAAAAAAGACTGAAATAAAAAAATAAAATAGTTACATTTTCAGTTAAAAAAGTTAATTTTTAACGAAAAAAAAGAATTTTTAAAACAAAATAGTTAAATGTTCATACTAACAGATGAATTTAAATAGATAAATTTACAATAAAAAATAAAAGAGTTAAATTCTTAGTTTAAAAATGTAATTTAAAAAAAAAATCGACTAAAAAAATTAATTTTTGAGACAGAACATTAATTTGCTACAAAAAAGAAAGAAAAAAAAATTCTCGACAAAATACATGAATTTTTAACCCAATAATTAGATTTTCCACAAAAGAGAATAATTTTATACTGAAATAACAAATTTGTAACAAAATCCGTGAATTTAACAACCAGATAGTTGAATTTTGAACTAGAAAAGATAAATTTTTAACCATAAGTAGAAGTTACATTTTCAATCAAAAAAATATTTTTTTTACCAAAAAAAAACTAATTTTGAAATTAATTAAATTTTTAGTTAAATAGTTAATTTTAAACAAACAAAAAAACTAATTATTGAAGCTAAATTGTTAAATTTATAACCGAAGACATGAATTTTTACTGAAAAAAGATAAATTCACAATAAAAAACAAAAAAGTTAAATATTCAGACAAAAAAGTTATTTTAAACAAACGAAAAAAAGAAAGGATTTTTAAAACAAAGTATTTCAATTTTCAGTCAAACAGATGAATTTTCAAAAAACCAGGTAAATTTTCAACTAAAAAATGATAAATTTACAGTAAAAAAAGAGACACTTAAATTTTCAAGTAAAAAAAATAATTTTGAAAAAATAGACTTTGTAACCGAATAGTTGAATTTTCAACAAAAAGAAAGAAGATAAATTTACAATTAAAAAGGTAATACTGAAATTTTGAGTTAAAAATATAATTTCGAAAAAAAAAACGAATTTTCATAAGTAGTTGAATTTGCTCCCAAGAAAATTAATTTTCTGCACAATTTGTTTTTAACAAAATAGATGAATTTTTGACCAAATAGTTAAATTTGTAAGCAAAAACATTCATTTTCTACCCTAAAAGACGCATTTTCAACCAAAAAAAGAAATAAATTTATAATCACAAATAAAATACTTAAATTTTCAGATAAAAAAAATTAATTTTAAACAAAAAAGAAGACGAATTTGATAAAACAAAATAGTTAAATCATTATTAGTTACAAAAATTAATTCTCTATCAAAAAAATTAATTTTCAACACAATAATTATATAGTTTAATCCACAATCCAAATACATTAATTTTCAACCAACCAGTTGCATTTTTTTTTACTAAAAATGATGCATTTTCAACTAAGAAGATCAATTTTTTATCAAAAAATACGAATGTTAAACAAAATATATAAATTTTCAACTGGAATAGATCAATTTTAATTTTTAAAAAATCAATTATCAACCGAAAGTAAAATACATACATTTTTAGTTACAAAAATTAATTATCTAAAAAAAATGAATTTTCAAAAAAATAATTAAAGAAAAGATCAATTTTCAACCAAGATGTGAATATTAGTTACATTTTCAGAGAAGAAAATGGATTCTCAATAAAAAAAAACTAATTTTTAGTAAAATAGTTCAATTTTCAGCCAAAGAGATGAATTTTCAACTAAAAAAATGAATTTTTAACGAAATAGTTCCAAAAAATCTTCCAAATCACGTACCTTTAAAATATAAATCTTTCCGATTGAATAATTTTTAATTCAACTATTTCCTAATTGAATTCCCAATTAAAAATAATGCAAGTTTGAATTTTTACGATTAAAAATTCTCTAAGTTCGATGATTTAAATGATGCATTTCTTCAATTTGCAAGATTAACTATTAATTATGAATTGAAGAGTTTTTAATAGTAACTCTTGAAAATTGTAGAACTTTCATTTGTAAATCTTTAAAATTTATGAATTTTTAATTTTGAAAATTTACAGTTAAAAATTACGCATTAATCATTATATACAAAATAGAAAATAATTGTAAATTACTATGTAAATTACTTAAATCATACATTTTTCCTTTGTAAAAATAAAAAAATACCTATACATTTTTTGAAAATATCACTTCAATAAAAAACATATTTTTAAATTTGAATTGTGTGCTTATTTTTAAATTATTAATGAAAAAATTAACTTGAAATCAATCTTTTTATATAATTTTTATCATGCTGATAGACACCTTTTAAATAAAAAATAAAAAAATAAAATGAAAATTCAGAGTGCAAGGACCTTTGAGTTCAATCGTGATAAGGTTCCGTGACGGATTAAGGAAATGGATATTCTTAGAAACAGCGTTATTTTCTTATTAAAATAGATGTAATAAAAAAACTCATAAAATTCTAACTTAATTTAAAATGCTTCAATTTCTGAAAAATTTATCTAGACCCTAAAGCCGAAATTAACATCCAATATTATAAACAATTATTTATCCAAAAGAGTTGAAACTAAAATAGCAATTTTAAAATAATAAAATAATAAATTTTGTTTTTTAAATAAATTATATAAAAAAATTGTTGGTGGAATATGATGTGATCGAAAGATATGACGGGTTCATTGTGGTGGAAACGCGCGTGAAACGATCACTCAACTATGATCAGGACCCTCGCCCTATCCCCATATAAAAAGAGCTAAATCCTAACTATAAGCTGTTTTATGAGGATCACGCGACAGCCGACAATGGGGTAAAAAAAGGCTGTGCTCAACTAAAAAGGTGTCGTTGTAATAAAATTTCCTAATAAAATAATTGTAAATTGTAATATATGACTTGTAAGGGATGTACATTTTTTTTTTATATAACACATAAGTCACTAAAAAACAAAACTTTAATCATTTGGTAGAAAATGCAAATATTTAGTTAATAGATGAAATATTGTCTTAAAAATTGATTTTTTTCAGTAATCTGCCATAAAATTTATTTAATTCAATTTAAATAAAAACTTTGATATTGACATTAAAAAAGACGAATTTTCAATATATTATATAAATTTTCAACCAAATAGTTGCATTTTTAAACAAAAAGAGATCCATTTTTAAACAAAAATGCAATAGTTAAATTTTTATTACCAAGAATTAATTTTCAACGAAGCAGTTCAAAGTTAAATTTTCAGTTGAAAAAAATAATGTTTGACAAACAAAAGAACTAAATTTCAACCTAAAAATATGAATTTTCAACGAAAAAATTAATAGTTAATATTTCAACTGAAAATATTTTCTTTTGAAAACAAAAATAGTTTAATTTTCTACTAAAAAAGACGAATTTTCAATAAATTACATAAATTTTCAACCAAATAGTTGAATTTTTAAACTCAACCAAAAATGCAATAGTCAAATTTTCATTACCAGGAATTAATTTTCAACAAACAAAACTACTTTTCTACAAAACAGTTGAGTTTTCTACCAAATAGTTGAATTTTCTACTAAATTGTTAAATTTTCAGTTGAAAAAATTAATTTTTGAGAAACAAAAAAACTCAATTTCAACCTAAAAAGATGATTTTTCAACGAAAAATTTAATAGCTAATATTTCAACTAAAAATATTTTCTTTTGAAAATAAAAATAGTTTAATTTTCTACTAAAAAAGACGAATTTTCAATAAATTACATAAATTTTCAACCAAATAGTTGAATTTATTTGTCGAGAAAGATTCAGAAAAAAATTATTTTTGATCATTTTTACTTTTGTATGTTTTTTGAGTTTTACATTTTCCGTTTTCATATTACAACTGTTTGTCCTAAAACAAATTTTTACAGGGAGAAATACTGCATTTGTCGAGAAAGATTCAGAAAAAAATTATTTTTGATAATTTTTTACTTTTGTATGTTTTTTGAGTTTTATATTTTCGGTTTTAATATTACACCTGTTAGTCTTTGCAAAATACTGCATTTGTCGAGAAAGATTCAGAAAAAAATTATTTTTGATCATTTTTACTTTTGTATGTTTTTTGAGTTTTACATTTTCGGTTTTAATATTACAACTGTTGGTCCTATAACAAATTTCTATATAGGCAAAAGTACTGAATTTGTCGAGTAAGATTCAGAAAAAAATTATTCTTGGAAATTTGATAATTTTTTACCTCTGTATGTTTTTTGAGTTTTACATTTTGGGTTTTATTGTCACCACTGTTGGTCTTACAAAAAATTTTCAAGAAGGAAGAATACTGAATTTGAGGAGAAAGATTCAGAAAAAATGTTTGCTTAAAATTTGATAACTTTTTAATTTTGTACGTTTTTTGGGTTTACATTTTCGGTTTTAATATTACAACTGTTGGTCTCGCAACCAATTTTTACACCGTAAAAATACTGCATTTGTCGAGAGAAATTCAGAAAAAAATTATTTCTCAAAATTTGATAATTTTTTCCTTTCGTACTTTTTTTCAGTTTTACATTTTGGTTTTTATTACTACACCTTTTCGTATTACAAAGAATTTTTGAAGAGGAAGAAAACTGAATTTGTCGCTAAAGATTCAGAAAAAAAATTATCTTTCGAAATTTGATACTTTTTTACTATTGTATATTTTTTGAGTTTTACATTTTTGGTTTAAATATTACAACTGTTGGTCTTACAAAAAAATGTTGAATAGGAAAAATACTGCATTTGTCGAGAAAGATTTAAAAAAAATTATTTTTCGAAATTTGATCATTTTTGACTTTTGTATGTTTTTTGAGTTTTACATTTTCGGTTTTAATATTACAACTGTTGGTCTTACAAAAAATGTCTGAAAAGGAAAAATACTGCATTTGTCGAGAAAGATTCAGACAAAAATTATTTTTCATAATTTTTTACTTTTGTATGTTTTTTGAGTTTTACATTTTCGGTTTTAATATTACAACTGTTGGTCTTACAACAAATTTTTAGGAGGGAAAAATACTGCATCTGTCGAGAAAGTTTTAGAAAAACATTATTTTTGATCATTTTTACTTTTGTATGTTTTTTGAGTTTTACATTTTCGGTTTTAATATTACAAGTGTTGGTCTTACAAAAAATTTTTAGATGGGGAAAAACACTGAATTTGTCGAAAAAGATTCAGAAAAAAAATTATTTTTTGAAATTTGATAATTTTTTACTTTTGTATGTTTTTTTAGTTTTATATTTTCCATTGTAATATTACAACTGTTGGTTTTACAACAAATCTTTAAGGGGTAAAAATACTCCATTTGTCGAGTAAAATTCAGAAAACAATTATTTTTGGAAATTCGATAATTTTTTACCTCTGTATGTGTTTTGAGTTACACATTTTGGGTTTTATTATCACCACTGTTGGTCTTACCAAAAATTTCCTAGAGGGAAGCATACTGAATTTGTGGAGAAAAATTCAGAAAAAAATTTTTGCTTGATATTTGATAATTTTTTAATTTTGTACGATTTTTTAGTTTTAAGTTTTCGGTTTCAATATTACAAATGTTGGTATTGCAAAATTTGTTTGAAGAGGGAAAATACTGCATTTGTCGAGAAATATTTTTTAAAAAATTATTTTTCCAAATATGATAATTTTTTACTTTTGTATGTTTTTTGAGTTTTACATTTTCGGTTTTAATATTACAACTGTTGGTCTTACAAAAAATGTCTACAGGGGAAAAATACTGCATTTGTCGATTAAGATTCAGAAAAAAGTTATTTTTGGAAATTTGATAATTTTTTACCTCTGTATGTTTTTTGAGTTTTACATTTTGGGTTTTATTATCCCCACTGCTGGACTTACAAAAAATTTTCACAAGGGAAAAATACTGAATTTGTGGAGAAAGATTCTAAAAAAAATTATTTTTTGAAATTTGATCATTTTTCACTTTTGTATGTTTTTTGAGTTTTACATTTTGGGTTTTGTTATTACAAATGTTGGACTTATCAAAAAATGTTACATGGAAAAAATAATGCATTTGTCGAGAAAGATTCAGGAAAAAATTATTTTTCGAAATTTGATCACTTTTGACTTTTGTATGTTTTTTGAGTTTTACATTTTGGGTTTCATTAATTAAACTGTTGGTCTCACATTATTTTTTTGAACAGCGAAAATACTACATTTGTCGAGAAAGATGCAAAAAAAATTATTTTTTGAACTATGATAATTTTTTACTTTTGTATGTTTTTTGAGTTTCTACTACGTTTTTTTTTTTTGGGGGGGGGGGGGTTTTAGTAACGTGCTTTGCGTAGGAAATTTTTTTTTTCTGATCACTTACGGTCCAAAATTTCTCAAATATCCTTCTTCCTTATTCTTCCAATATAAGATTTCCGCACTTCATCCTACATACACAAGGAGGCTTCATATCTCGAGCTGGGCGAAAGACGCCTTTTTTTGTCGTTTCGTATTCCTGGCCTGATTGCCTTAATCGTTTCCGTACGTTCTGATACCATTTTGCTTGACTTTGCTTTCTTTTCCTACTTCGCTTTTTGCTATTTTCTGCAGGATCGGTTTCCCTTCCTTTGAGTTCTTCTTCTTCGATTTCCCTGAAGTAAATAAAAATGTTTAAAATATATAAATATTAACAAAAAGTTATATTATTGTTGAAAAAACCACTCCATTTTGAATATCTCAGTGGAAGTTTACTACAATAATATTTTTATTTTAAATGTTCATTTCAATGAAAAAATTAAACTTGCATTGTACTGGAATCATTTTCCATAGATGTAGTAGCGGGCTTCGACAACAATCCTGTATCCTTTTCGGTCTCTCTAACGTGAAATAAATATTCAGAAGAAATTAATTTGATGAAAATTTCATCAACTTACAACACAAAATAACTTTCATAAATTGAAGATAAATGTACGTTGCAAGATTAAAATATTGTCAAAAAGAAATATTCGAAATAATTTACTACTTACTTCTCATCGATATCCATTTTTTAAAGTCAGAAACTAGTGTTTTCAGAATTCTTTTCGTCATTATAATTAGGTTACTTAAACAACACTTATAGTCTAAAGTTGGCATCTTCTTACTTGAAAAATGAAAACTGGACATGGCTTAATATAATTCTAACTTTTAATTAGCATCGATATTTTCATTATTAGTTGTGGAGCTTAAAGCATAAATTCCAGGGATAACTTTATTTAAAAACATAGTTCAACACTTAATGAACGTAAAAATAATAATAACTCAAAATTTTCAAAAAGTCGAAATTGCGTACTATTATTCTAGAGCGACGATGGTGTATAAATTAATTTAATGTTTAATAAATATTTAATTACAGTATCTGAAGTCAACTCGAAAGCAAAAATCGCAGAAGGCTTCAGAGTTGTAGAAGGATAAGGAAGTTGACAATTTTTGTGAACTAAACGTTCCTGCAGACGAAGCAGATGATATGCAGGTCGTCTTAGGAAAAAATGAAGAACCAGAATGGTCGGAGGAAGTATATTTGGAGGAGTTTTTGGATGAAGAGTTTTTAGCTCAAAATATGCAAGAGTGATCTACTGCAAGAAGTATTGTAAGTCTAATTTTGTGATCCGGTTTTTAAGTATGTATACAAATAAATTATTTACCTATATCATTTATACTTTGTCGATGTATTGCCTCAAGATTTATGTTCAAACTAGATTTAAGCTTTCTTATGCAAATATGTATTTTTATTTATATATCAATTATTTATTTAAAATATTGAGAGATATAGCACTGATAAAAATAAAAATGTTTTTGAAAGAAAAAAATTTATAAAAATAAACCTGATTGTTTAATGAAATAGCAGGATATTATCTTATTCATTTCCATTCGAAGTTTCTTAATTTTTAATTAAATCGATTTAATAATTAAATACTCTGATAATTAAATATGTATTGAATACGAAGTTTATTTTCATTTGATTGTGAACAATTAAAAATTTTTTTTTAATAAAATATTTAAAAATTACATCCAACTAACAATTAACACGTGATTTATTTATTTAAATTAGTTGAAACGATTTGCTTTGAAACACAAAGAATACTATTATTAATTAAAAGTAAATTACGTGGTACAAAACAGGCTTCCGTTTCCGGTACCAAATGGTAATGTACGCGTGTTTTTTCTGTGCTATCTTTTTTGGTTTTGGTGACGGACGTGGAGGTGCGATTGAGGTGAAAGGTGGTAAGGGAGGTGAGTGTAGTGAAGGGTGTGTGTGGTAGTGTGTGGGAGCTTTTTTGTAGGGTAGAAAGGGTTCAGAGGGAAGTTGAAAGTGCTAATTTGGAGGTCAGTTGCCGAGGACGGAAAACAGAGAGGGAAGATAGAGGACAGCAGATCGGTAAGGTAGGCACTAGGTCAGATTGTTTGTTGCGAGGAGCACAGTGGGGTCCAACAGAGGGCAGCAGCAGGTAGAAAACAACCCTTGTGCTGATGAGCTCACGGAGATTGGCGGAACAGGGAAGGGGAAGGGTGATGCCGAAGATAGTACCGATGATCATGGCGAGGTGCAGTTTACTACGCCACGGAACTTGGGGCGGGGTGAGAGGGAAGGGGGACCGGCTGACAGAAGGACTCGCGGTAGGCCGTCGAATGGAGAACTGCTTGATAGATTCAGATCTAGTAGTTTAGGTTCGAGACAACTTTTTGACAAATGGAGGCAGGGGGAGGGTTTACGGATAAAAGCGATGAAGGTGCTCTCGGAGGTGCGAAACTATCACTGGTTCGTAACCTTAAAGCCATTCCCGCGTGCCAAAAATATGCCACGGAACTTGCGAGATGGATGCGGAAATCTGTCATCCTGGGTTCGCTTCGTGTCCTCGAGACGCACGAGGGTTTCGCCAGCCTGTCATTGTGATTTCGCCGTGTCCTGGACCACCCATCTCACGGTTGTGAGACGTGGCCATGAGTAAGATTTACCGCGGTTCTACTGGGAGCCGGTGTCATTTTTAGATGGCAGTTGCTCCCAGTGGCATCCTGCGGTGTTTGTTTAGCCTTATTTTTTAATTATTTGTGTGTGTGTTGATCCTTTACAGGTTCCTGTACAGGAATATTCATGTGGGACAGAAGTAGCACAGGATCCTTTAGAGATATTTTTGCAAGTGTCCCATCTGCTCAGGAACCTGCACAGGATCCTTCATAGAACCTGTACAGGTATTTGAATACCCAGGTTCCTCTACAGAAATGTGCGCAAGTTCCCTCGCAGAATCCGTGGCAGGTACCGTGTAACAGGAACCTACGTACGTTCCTGTACAGGAACCTGTGCAGCAGCTTGTGCAGGAACCTCCAAAGGAACCTGTCAGGTTCCTGCACACGTTCCTGTACAAGAATGTTCAGCTGGATTAAGCGTTTTTGGTCTGTTGCATTCTGTCCCTTTATTCTTGTGCCTAGACTTGGGTCTTCTGAGATAAGTAGATTATTTCTGATGTTTTTAGGGACTAGATCTCTTCCTGCAACTTTCTGTATATGAGGAAACTTTGCGTCAAACTTCTCCTTTGTATCCCTTTTCACTTATAATGGCGCGCAAGTTAAAATAAAATAAATAATAAAATAAAATAAAGAGTGAAGGTGCATAAGGGACCAATCCACAAAAATCGAATTTTTCAGAAGTGAAAAAAGACGTTTTCCAAATTTTATTTCGCAATTTAAAAATGAAATAAGAACTTGCTCCGGAGATACAGACTTGGTGAATTGTTTCGGATATAAACTGCGTTCAAAAAATCGTCTATATTCTAATATCTTCAAACCTACGATCAATTTTGTGGTTATGTCGCTCAACGTTTTTCACACGCTACAGACTTTGAATGTAAATTAAACGTGTAATTCGAAATTTAAAAAATAAAGGAAATTTCAATTTCGAGGTGTCTGACACGGTCGAGATTCAACGTCGATTAAAAGTCATGCTGTTTCCCAGAAATAATATAAAAATGTGGCGTTTAAAAATTACTCGTACTTTTTCTAAATGCATTCGACTTCTGCTAAACGTCACTTGCAAGGACGTCACTTTATGTGCAGTAACTCACATTTGTGTATTGACACCTATTGATTGTGTATTATAATTTTTTAGATTTTTTAAAGGAAAAACCCGATTTGGAACATTCGTGGGTTACGATGTTTGTGAATTTGAAGAAAATTAATTAAATTATAATATTAATATAAAATTATTTGAAACTGAAGAGAAATTTACTAGATAAAACTTCAGTGCACTTTTGAGGACATTCTTGTTCACTAAATATTTCTAGAGACATTTTACTTTTTACCATATGTTCAAAATTCGATTTTTTAGCAGTTCTATCGAAATGTGGCCTACAATATTTAACTGACTGGTCTACAACTTTTAATATATAGTGCCCAGATAAAGTTTCAGTGCAATGTTTAGGGAATTTCGATTCACGAATTATTTCTTGCTACATTGCTCTTTTTATACAAAAAATCGATATTTTAATAATCAAGATTGGAGGTAGTGAATCGCAGCCAAGTAAAAAAAATCGCGAATATATTTTATCGGACCATCTATGAACTTAGCCCTTTTTGTGTAAATGTCTCTCAATATTTTAGAAAACACTAAATATTTAACATTTTTAGTTATTCATTCGACCTACAATTGACGCGATTTAACCGAATTGTACAAAATTTTCCACATAACTCCGTTAATAGGAAAATGAAAAAACTGCTTATAGTTATGTGTTCCATTATAATATCAATATGACTACCAATTATTGCATTATATTGTATTGAGTATTAAATATTCTTATTACTTTGAAACGAGTATTTTATTTAACCACCAAATCTCACCAAAAGCATCAACGATGCAAAACTTTCATCCAAGTAACCAGGTAACAGTATAATGAACGCAGTTTGTGAGGTCAACTTTTTCCAAAAATTCTAAGAGATATCTATAATTTGAATTTTTTTAATTGATAAAATTATAGAAATATTGAGAATATATTAAAAAGGAAAATAAATGAAAAATTAGCGAGATTTTCTCTTTTTACAATAATAATACGTTGCATTGGGCTAACTCCCCAACGCAATGAATTATGTGGTTACATCACCAGTATCACGCAGTGCCAACCACAATAGGCCTCTCTCGGATGGAGGCCATGGTTCAGTTGGGAGTGGCAATAGGACCGAACCGAGGTGACGACCAGGCAAGGAGTCTACAATGTTTTTTATAATTGCAATCTTATGTTGTGTAGGGTGATTTGAATATAAATGTAGAAGTCTACCTGAGTAAGTATTCTTTCGAAACCAATTTGTTTTAATAATATTATTGTTGTCTCTAATGGTTTCAACATTCAAAAAACTAATGGAATTATTATTTTCAATTTCATGTGTAAGCTAGAGTCTAGGATGGTAGGCATTAAAAGATTTAACTACTCGTTTTTCTTGGATTTTATCTAATAGGATAATAAGAATGGTGTCATCGACATACCTGTAGTAAGTTTGTACTTTAAATTTTAATTTATCTAGAACTTCATTTTCGAGATCTTGCATGACTATATCTGCTAAAGTTCCAGACATAGGTAACCCCATTGGGGTGCCAAATTTTTGTTTATAGTAAGTATCATTGAATTTAAAAAATTTTGATTCCCTTAGGAACTTAATTCCCTCTTTAAATTCATCAAACGAAATAGTTTTAGTATTTTTAATTTTATCCCATCTTTTTTCAATACCTTTTAGAACCAATTCCAATGGAACATTTGTAAAAAGGGATGCGACATCAAGAGATTAAAGGACATGATCATCTGGAATATTTTCTTTTTTTATGGTTTCTTTAAATGAAATAGAATTTTTTATATATGACATTGGTTTAGGAAGAGCACTTGAGATGATTGTGTAAAATTTTTTTGCCATAAAATAAGTAGGAGTGTTTATACAAGAAACAACAGGTCTGAGAGGATACTTATTTTTATGAATTTTGGGGAAACCATAAAATCTAGCAGTATTAGTGTTATCAGTTATTATATCTTTTCTTTCAATGTTACTACCTAGAAATCCTCTTACTCTCCATTTGTCAAGTAATTCAACAGTTTTTTTTTAATTGCTTTAGTGGCTTATCATTAAGTTTTTCATAAGTTTTTTATCGTTAAGCATAACTGTTATTTGGTCCTTGTATTCTTGAATACTCATAACTACTATAGTATTCCCTTTATCTGTATGTGTTATTAACAAATTGTTGTTTTTATTTATGAATTATTTAGTATCTTCAATGTTTTTTGCTATGACTATCTATTTCAGTATTTTTTTTTTTTTTTGAGTTTTAATATAATTTGAAGCTATTGATAAAATGTTATGTCTGAAATCTTCTTGTGATTTTCCAGGAATTTTTCAATATTAGCTTCTAAATGTTTTATAATTTCGAAGACTTCTATATGTTTATTTCAAAGAAAACTACTGCTAAGTTTTTCACCTAGTCTGAAGATATCTGCTACTGGTTCTGGAATAACAGTATCTGATAAGTTGATTAGCCATCTCAAATTAAAAAAAAAAAATCACTATGTAAATTTAAAGACAGATTGCAAAATATAATTCCTCCAGAAAGATGAAAAAATATTATCGAGCATCTTGAAAACTCAGGTGTTATTAAAACCAACAATAACATAAACAATAGACTTCATAAGAAGAATCGAAAATTTAAAAAACGAACAACAATATGAAAATGTTGATTTAAGTGAACATAAAACAGATAATAGTAAAAACTTACTACAGGTCTGTCGATAACACCATTCTTATTATCCCAGTAGATAAAATGTGTGCCGGTGGTAATAATGTATCGTATGATTGGTTAATTAAATTTTCGGCAGTTGGAGTAGGGAGAGCAGTAAGCGCGAAACGAGAGTTGGTCATTTCTACTTAAGAGACGCTTGCGAGTAGTAATTTCGCTTGTGACGTTTAAAGTATATTACATTTTTGTGATAAAATCCATTTTTGCTAGGTTTGTTTAGAGCTTCGCCTCTGCATCTGAGCAGGTAACATATTATTTGTAAATACGCGGGTGTATGAAAATCCTAGTTTTTGTGTCGATTGTAAGTCCGTGGTTCTTTGCGAAAATTACAGCGTGGCAAATTCATGTAACCGGAACGCTAATCTAGTTATTTTCAATAAATTAGTACTGATGGATGTAATTGAGGCCCATCTAGCAATGTGCTCCTGATCCTTGTACTGAATCGGAAACGATAATTTTCTCGCCTATGGAAATACCAAGCATTTGAATAACAGTGAACAAATTCATTGTCTCGATAATGGCGATATTTTCATCATACGTCATCTAATGAAGTCAACCAATTATCGATGAGTATTTTTATCATAATTCCAAGCGCTCTCGAAATTTTAGCTATATTTAATTGCCTTTCTCGTATTTCAATGGATTTTATATGTCTGTCTAATATTTATAAAAATGTGTTTGGTGTGTTGAATTTTATTGAATGAGTGACTCGTAATAATATCCGTTTCATTGTTGGGAAAAATCATTGATCAATCGTTCAGCCATTTTAATTTATGTTTTCAATCAAAGGTCATTTTAATGATTCGCATCATAATATATATATATATATATATAATTAAAAACTAAAGGTTAACAACCACCGCAGGGTCCCACTGGGAGCAAGTGTCATCTCCCAATTCTCCATAGTACATATCATGGCGGACCCCCCACTCCAAATTCTCCATAGCACACACCATGGCGGACCCCCACTCAAAATTCTCCATAGTACACAATATGGCAGACCCCCCCCCACTCCAAATTCTCCATAGTACACATCATGGTGGACTCCCCACTCCAAATTCTCCATAGTACACAACATGGCGGAGCCCCCACTTCAAATTTTCCATAGTGCACACCATGCTGGACCCACTACTCCAAATTCTCCATAGTACACAACATGGTAGACCCCCTACTCCAAATTCTCCGTAGAACACAACTTGGCGGACCCCTCACTCCAAATTCTCCATAGTACACAACATGGCGGACCCCCCACACCAAATTCTCCATATAACACAACATGGCGGACCCCCCACTCCAAATTCTCCATAGTGCACACCATGGTGGACCCCCCACTCCAAATTATCCATAGTACACAACATGGCGGACCCCCCACTCCAAATTCTCCATAGTGCACCTTATCTAATTTCGCGACTAGCTGCACTGCGATGTAGAAGCCGCGCGCAAGAAGTGTTATATATCTCCACCAATTTCTTCCGTCCCACTTTCGACAATGGCTCATTTTAAAGGGAGAAAGTCAGGCTTTCTTTTAAACATAATTTTGGGAAAAAATTACCGCCCGCACTTCGAGAAAATCACAAAAATATGTTTAAAATTAAAAAATGAAGCTTAAATCATTTTTTAAATCTAAAATCATTGCATTTAGCGTAAAGCTGATGAAAAAACGTTTTCAAAACCTCCATCAAAAAGTCAATTTGGGTAACTCTTGTAGAAGTTATGGTTAATTGAGTATCAGCGTGCGCGGTAAAATGTTGAAAATTCGAGCCCCTGTATGCTGACAACCCGTCCCTCCATATTACTTACTTGTAATGTATAGATATAATAATTATATTTATTATATGGGATATTTTCCACGCAGAGGTCACTATCGAAAAAAGTTACAAATTTATTTGAAAGGCATGTGGAGCCTTTTCACGTCGCACCCATATTCCATCTCTCTTGTAACTGTTATTATAAAAAAAGATTTCAACTCATTTTTTAAAATTAAAATAAAACAATTTTTGATTATATTTCAAAGAATAAAAATTAGGTAGAAATAAAATTACTTTGCTTTGTATATATAATAATATAATTATTCGAAATTATCTATCGACCTCATAAAAACCCTTGGAATATTTTTAAATATCCTATAACCTTGCAGGTCCTGTAAAATCCTTCTGAATGTTCCAAAATTCTTTAAAACAGCATGGATCGTTTTTGAATTCCTTAAAAATCATAATCATTTTGAATTTAAACCTTTCTTATATTCAAATAAATAAATTATATTTATTATATTTATTAGTATTAAATAATTATATATATTTATTCACCCGTTTCCTCTTTTTAAAATAATGCAACCTTCTTCCCCTTTTCTATTTTCTCTATCACATTTCAAAAGTAGAAAAAAATGTAAACAATGAAGAAATCTCATAAGCATGAAGTTGCAAGGAATTAAAACAATACACCCTGTGCATTATTCAGGTTCGCTAGTACGTACCACTTTTCAATCTGAAGTTAGCAAAGTAAAATAGTACGAACGATGGCATCAAAACAAGTCGATTTGGTATTATAACGGGACGCTAAAAAAGTGATCCTCAATTAAAATGGAACCATAATTTTTACAGTGTAGTGTTCAGCGTCTAAAATCAAATGAGTACGTTCTTATTACCTCTTCCTTAATATGAAGGGAGGAAGGGGCATTCAGACACGCGAGAGAGCTCATACCGGTAGCATGAAAAGTCTAACGTCGGGTTTTCCTAATTTGCTGAAATAAACTGAAATTAATGTAAACTGGATTCTTATTATTTTTGAATCTGCACAACTAGATACTTTCAAAATTGCGATAAGATTTGGTCATTCGAGCCGGATTAAGTGCGGTTATTAGGATTTATAAGAGTAAACATGGAAAAATTGGAATTTTCCGTTGGAAACCAACGCCATAATGACGGATTATCTTCAAAGTGAGCAATAAGTGTCTTCTTTGAGCAGTGATATTCTAGTGAGTTAACAACAATAATTGGTGCTGGGCATAAATTCACATGAAATTCAAAAATTAACAAGTGTGTGTAAAAGTTACTTGTGTATGTAGTGACGTCAAAAGCAGCGCACGCAGAACCTTACTGCTCAGAAACGTGAATTTACTACATTGATTACAGTGCTCACACACACATTCAAGTCTCCATATGACATCAGAAGGGTTCTGATAAGCCCTCTCTTTCGATGATGCACCGCTCTCACTTGGTCTTACATGGTACCACCTCGACTCACTTACGTGGTCTTATCTCTACTCGCTTGACTCAGTGCTGCCTGGTCCCGACTCTCGCACTCACACATGCTATGCTTTGCAATTAAAATAAGCAAACAAATACACAATCATTGGCCTTGAGAAAACCTATTATTTGGAAGGAATAAAAAAATTGGAAAAACGCTGGACTAAATGTATCGAGCTAAAAGGGGATTATGTTGAGAAGTAAAACGCTCATTTGCCGAAAAATAAAAATTTTCAGCCGAAAAGTTACTGACTTATCAAGAAGCCCTCGTATTACTGCTCAAATGCGGGAAAACTTCGAGGTCCTAAAATTGAAACTCATAGTGCAATAGGATGGGAAGCTTCTGTCAGATTTAGAAAGTCCAAATAAAAAATCTGATGGTCTTCCTGTTGTCGTATCCAGTGCTGATGTTAATGAGCTGTTATTTTTCCTCAAAATGGAAAGTGGAACTGGAGAATCTCAAACAAGTACCATAATGAAGCTACTTCAAGATTGGTGAATGGAGAAAGAAATGGCTGGTATGTGCATCGATACCGCAGCCTTGAACTCAGAACCATTTATTGGCGCTTTCGTACTTTTTCGACAAAAACTGGCACGCTTGTTGCTCTATCTAGCTTTTCATCATCACGTTCTAAATTACCAGTAAAATAATTTTTCAAAGAATGTATGGGATATACATCTGGACAGTATGTACTGATCTGTAAACGTTTTAAAGAAAAATGGCCTGCACTTGATTACGAAAACTTTAAATCAGGCATGGATTATCCAGACGTCGCTGAAGCGCTTACGAATGAAAAGGCAGCTATTATGTAATTTGTCTCTGAAAGACTGAAGGTATGACTAGCATCCACGAGGAGACTGCAAAGAGCTTTTGGAACTGATAGTAAATTTTCTTGGAGGAAAACCTCACGGAAGAATATCCTATCGATTTAAGAAACCTGGAGCATTTCATCACGCAAGATGGATGGCAAAAGCCATCTACGCGTTACAAAACTTTTTACTCATGGAGAATTTACGCTCCCTATCGGAGAAATAGTGAACTCAGAGTGATTTGCATTTTTTTGTTCTTTGTTATCAAAGAACCTGGTTTGCAGCAAAAAAACCAGAAGCAGCTGCAAACAATGATTTTACACTAGTACAATGCAGAACGCGGAGTAGCGTTAATTACCGAGTACAACTCTCACATAACTGAAAATGAAGAGCAGTTGCAATGTTTGCTCCTAAATGTGAATTCTCATCGACATCATGTACGCGATAGTGATGATACATCGTTAAAAAAATCTGTAGATGATTATTTCTTTCGTAATTGATTGTCTCGATGTGCGCCAAATAATAATTTATTGAAGGTCCGATATTACTTGAAACCGTCCTTTCTTTTTACATTCTCATCATTACGTGAAAAAATTTTAAGAGAAGAATTGAAGTTTTTAAAAAATATTTACTATTTTCCTTCAAAACACTTTTTGATAGAACTCATAATTTTAGTTTTATGCGTTGCAAATGAATAAGTAAAAATTCTAATTTTAAGTTCGGCTTTATCGAAAAAACTATTAGAAAGATCAAAAATTTAAATTTTGAGCTAAACAACGCAAAATACGGGGAAAGGTTTTTGGAGAGATTTCAGCTTTTAAAAATTTCTACTGAATTTCTTTGAACCACCAAAAATTGTTATTGTAATATGGGATATTTTCTTGAAAACATTATTCAATAAAATAATATTTGCAGAAATTAGATGTTTACTTCCATTTATTAAATATTTCTCAAGACTAATTAGTTCTGATAATTAAAATTGAACCAATGAACTGACTATTTTGAATAAGTATAGATTTTTTGCTCATAACAATTATTTCAAATTAACTTTACAAAGCATTTTATTTGCAACATTTATAATATCCATTTCGTCTGCAAGTACGAAGGAGACACACTTATGCAAATTAATATTGCTGCGTCTCTTCGACCAACAGCAGTTTGTCAGAGATAAGGGTGTTTAGGGGTAGGGTCACACCGTCGGAGTAAGGTACTAACAGTGTCACGTCAATTTTTCTGTAATAAACTTTTAAGGCGTACGTCTCTAGGTAGACAAGCACATTAAGGACAAAGCACAATCTAATCTGATCAATCTTTCGAAGGTTATCGTGCCTACACGATACTACAGACTACAGACAGACGGACAGACATAAATATTCGTAAAAACCGTCTTTTCTGACTCAGGGGGCCTCAAAACGTCGAGATTTGATTGAATACGCGAAAGTCATTTTTTACATAAAACCAATACCTTCTCATTGAGATGAGAATGTAAAAATAGGCATATTCTGATTTTGCCTAGGCTATACGAATTTTCAGTCACCCATGAAAATTTAAACAGTCGCTTTTTTCAGAGCACTATAATATATATATATAGAGTCAAACTCGGATTTAACGTCGGTTTTGGGGCTGTCCTTGGACCTGACCTACCCTAACTGAACCGGATTAAGCTTAACTCCGAACGTAAACAGTCACGCCTTCGTGAACCCCGCACACCCTGCGCAGCTCCTGACAAGCCTACCCGCGGCGCGGCGTCAATTCTCGGAAAGATTTCAAAACCAGAGGCGCCGTTTTCAACGTGCATTCCAAGCTTACATAAGTTTTTTAACGTTTTTCTCAAATTTCATATCCATAGTTTTGCATAATACTCAATGCATATTTCATAACGAATTTATATAACAATCAGCAAATACTTTTATATCCAAATTTATGAGATACTGACTGTAAACATCCATATTTGATAAAAATATACTACGTCTTTTATACCTATATTTGGACAATACTTATTGCATCGCGCAACACTGCATAAATAAGACCAACTTTCCAAAGTTTGTTCTGTTTAACAGCTTCAAGTAATAAATTTAATATTAGAAACACGTAAAAATAATTTTCCCTTCAAACGAGACAGTCTCATACATCTGCCCGGTACTGTATAAATAACACTTTTTACTTAACATTATACAATTTACAAGTATTCAAAAAGCACAACTTACCTTTTTAAAAATGATCAGTTTTGTAGAATTGCGTAGACCCTCCACGACTTTCTTTTATTCGAGCTGGTGACCGCAGCATGGCCTTTAATTTTCTACAATAAATATGCATTCTTGGACACTTAAAGTTCCAATTAAAATATAAAAACGAACGATAGTTATAACACAGCCAATGCTTTTGAAACACTGCAAATTTATATTTGCGTATGTGCAACGCCATATGCAACGCGAATGTTAAGCAATAGCAACGTAATGTAACCGTAATGTAAAAATGCTGATATATTAATAGTGGCGGCCCTCTGGTGGCAAAACAGAAGGCAGCCAATGGCATTGTTCGTTCTAGATTTTCAGTCATTCCCAGTGGTTCCAGAAAACTCCATAAGCAATCTTCAAACAACAAAATAAATAAGTAACAAAAATGATCAGATATTCATATAAATAAATATAATTACAATTTAGGCTCTTCAATTTGGTATGTTAAGGTTTAAATCTTACTATTAAAGTCATACCATGTTTCATACGCAGATGCAATGCTTCTCGCAGTCCGAAATGGCGGCAATTTTGAAATAGCTTTTTCTTAATGTTTATTTCTGGTTTTCTGTACGTTTCGAAAATCTGATGTTTTACATCATAGGAATGTAAATGTGTACATCCGATAGTATAAATTCGTTGCCTCTGAGTAAACACACACTATAATGTACCTTTTCCTCTATATTCTATAACCAGCGTCAGTATATAGGGTAACTAACGGTGTTCAGACAACGATACTTTGGAAAGGCCATATACAAAAAAATATTACCTTTTGCAAATTGCTAAAAAGAGGTGAGAAAATAAATGCCCATCTATTTCATATGAATTAACTTTTATAACTTTATAATAATTTGGTTAAGAGAAAATAAATATTCGTCCGGCCACTGATAAGTGTCCGGAGACAGGTGCACTTACCCACTACCCTACCCTACTTTTTCAATATGTAGTCCAGTAGCTAGTAACACTTCTATATGCACTCATAGTGCAACTCAGTACTCAGTAGTTTTGAAGAAAATTTGTGTCTAATATTATATTTGGAAAGCTCATGGAAAAACCAAACTTTTATCTCTTTTCAATTTTTACATACAACAAACCGTTTTCAAGTTGGAGCGTTATAAAAAATTAAATTTGCACTGAAATCTATATTTTTCCAGATAAATATGTCGGTCTTGTGATAACTATCTGCAAATATATTAATTTTAATGCAAATTTAATTGTTTATAACGCTCCAACTTGAAAACGATTTGTTGTATGAGAAAAATATAGAGACATAAAAGTTTTCTTTTTCCAATGAGCTTTCTAAATATCATTTTAGAACAATTTTTTCTTCAAAACTGAGGTCACTGTTTTAAAAAATGGTTTGAAGAATATTTGCACCAGAGTTCCAAGAAGTACCCTTGATATTCATAGTCAGGAGACTTCCCGGACTTTTGAAACCAAAGGTACGGAGTGGCATTATTAGCACATACAGAAAAGTTCCTGGCTATTGGACTAAACGTGGAAATGATGCATATGGCAAGTTTTTCGTTTTCACTGACCAATTCTTTTATTTTAATTACCTGAATTTAAATCTTTTTAAATTTTTGTTATCAAAATGTACAATTTTAACATTTATTATTCTTGACGGTGAATTGGAGCTTCACCTACATTCTCGCGAATTAAAATGCCGATTTGAAGATTAAATTACTTATTTCCGAATTTATACGAATTCATACACTGCTGATGATCATAATCGTACCCCGCACCCTCCTAAAAAAATTCAGGAATCGTCAGAAAGAAAATCAGGACTTCTGACCATTTCTGACCATTTTTATTACGTATCTCGACAGATATATATATAATTAAAAACTATAGGTTAACAACCACCGCAGGGTCCAACTGGGAGAAACTGTCATCTAAAAAATGACATCGGATCCCAGTAGGACCGCAGTAAATCCCATTCATGGCCACGTCTCACAACCGTGAGATGGGTGGCCACAGGACACGAAGAATTGGAGACAGCAAACGGAAAGGCGGGAACCAGATTCAAATACGAATCTCGATTCTTAATTTTGATAGCGAAAACGAAAAAATCCCAGTTTTCTGAAGGCCTTACAGAATTCCGAAATCCCTCATTGTCCCTCGTTGAGAAAAGTAATGACACAAGGTCATAAATAACAAACAAAAATACCCTATGAATTAATCCTGAATGTTAAAATTAACCTAAATATGCCCTTGGAGTGCCGTGTCACGTGACGAGAGAACAGATGTCGCTTTAAATATCAAATAATAATTGAAATTAAGAATGCTCAACATTTTGTCTTGTTACAAATTACTTCATGCGAATCGATGTTATCTTCACTGAAGACTGCATGACATCTATTGTACTTAGAAAATATATTCCCGGTACGTTAGCATATTGATGGTTTTATTGAACAGCGATCAGTCGATTTGGTGCGCACATGTGATAATATAATTACGTTTGAAATTAGAGATTTAATGTCATTAGCGGAAGAGAATATTAGTACTAGGCTGCCAGGTTTTTCTCAAGTCATTGAATCATTGACTGCCTGCTTGAATGTTTTAACACATATTTTTCAGTATGTACATATAGGTTCTCATTAGGGCCGAATTAGGTATGCAAGGATGTTTAACAGGTCGCCCACCGCTCGCACTTATTTTAATTATAAACGCTATGATCACTTAATGCAAAGCGCGATCATCTTCTCTGAAGATTGCATGACATGTACTGAACTTGGGGGGGAGTATCAATGCGGATTCCCCCAAATTCTATTGAAATGTTGATTATATGGGCGATCTTGTGTTCTTCATGCTAAATAGGTTTCACTTTTCTGCACTTTCTTTTACTTGTCGTTTTGAAGCTTTTCATTTTGCGACCTGATGAACACCGTTTAATGTATTTTTTCTCTCGCGTTTTTACTATATGGTTAAAAACTAAAAAAATGGTAATAAACGTCACAGGAGACTGTCCTCTAATTATCCCATTAAACAAAATCTGATTATTTCGCTGACCCGATAACCAACGTTTAATGTATGAATGGGACCCAATTAACACTGTTAAATATCTCCAACATTGAAACATACAAATCCTTTGTTTATTATTATTTCTTCAACCTTTGAAAACGTTGATCAGATTGGGGGTCTGATTTTCTTCGTGCTATATAAGTTTCAGTATTCTACATTTTCTTTTGCATGTAATTTTGAAACTTTACATTTGGCGACCTGATAAGCACCGTTTGACGTACTTTTCCTCTTACGCATTTACTAGAAGGGTAAACACTAAAAAAAAGGTGGCGAACATCTCAGGAGACTGTCCCCTATCAATCCCATGAAACTACATCTCTTTATCTCGTCTAGCCGATAAACACCATTTAATTTGCGGACGCGAACCAATAAACACCGTTGAATATCTTAAACATTCAACCTTGCAAAATCTTTGTTTATTATCATTTCTTCGACTTTTGAAAACGTTGATTAGATTGGCGATTTTGGTTTCGTCATGCTAAATAAGTTTCAGTATTCTACACTTTCTTTTACATGTAATTTTGAAGCTTTTCATTTGGCGGCCTGATAAGCACAGTTTTATGTATTTTTCCTCCAACGCAATTACTAAAAGGTTAAAAAAAAAAAAAAAAAAAGACAGTAAACATCTCAGGAGACTACCCTCTATTAATCCCATTAAACAAAATCTCATATCCTCGCCGACCAGATAAACACCGTTTTATGATTGAATGCGACCTAATAAACACCGTTAAATCTCTTGAAAATTCAACCTCACAAAACCTTGGTTTATTATTAGTTTTTCGACTCTTGAAAACCTTAATTAGATTGGCGTTCTGGTGTTCTTCATACTAAATAAGTTTCACTGTTTAGCATTTTCTTTTACATGTCATTTTGATACTGTAAGTTTGACGACCTAATAAACACCGTTTTATGTATTCCCCCCCCCCCAAGCATTTATACATAAGGTTAAAAACTAAAAAAAAGGTATAAAACATCTCAGGAGACTGCCCTCTATTAATCCCCTTAAACAAAATCTCATTGTCTCGCCGACCCCATAAACACCGTTGAACGTACGAATGCGATCTAATAAACACCGTTAAATCTATGAAATATTTAATCTTTCAAAACCTTTGTTTATAATTTTTTTTTCGACTTTTGAAACCGTTAAATAGATTGGCGCTCTTGTGTTCTTCATGCTGGATAAATTTCACTGTTCAACATTTTCTTTTACATGTCATTTTGATGCTTTTAATTTGATGACCTGATAAAGACAGTTTTATGTATTTTTCCTCCCACGCATTTATACATGAGGTTAAAAAGTAAAAAAAAAAGGTAACAAACATCTCAGGAGACTCGCCTCTATTAATCTCATTAGGCAAAATCTCATGATCTCGACGAACCAATAAACACCGTTTTACGTATATATATATATATATATATATATATATATAGCCTTCCATTCGACCAATGGCATTGATCTTCTGCAGGTCCATTTCTTCAGAGATGTTACGTCTTTTCGCAAGCAACTGAAGAGTCTGAATGAAGAAAATGCTCTGGGATGCGCTTTTATATGCGGAAATCCCCACCCTGCTAGTCACCACTCCAATTCTGCGCATGCGTAATATTTTAATAGGGGATTTCCCCTCTTATACTATAAACTCTCACCGTTATAACTTCCTTTGAGCTAGAGTCAATGCAACACAGTTGGCAATATTGCGCATGCGCAGATAGATAAAATAGAAAATTATTATAAGATATTCAATAATATGAAAAGTAACTAACGTTTACTTGTGAAAATCTAACTACACACTAATGTTTACGTAAAAACTAACTATAAGCTAATATTTACTTTAAAGACTTAAATGAAAAGTAATGTTAACTTAACAGATCTAACTTAAAATTATTAGGGAAGGGAAATTTTGAGGAAATAGACATTTAGCAAGCCCTTGTAATTCTTTTTAATGAAGGACAATTTAACTCTTCCGGAATTTGAACATTGTTTACATATTTTTCTAACCACCTTTTCTTTTCAAGACTTTTGACGAAGATTGTGCGTGCAGTCATCAATGTTTTTCAAGTATAGGTCTAACTTCTTCATGGGTCACATAACAATCACATCACGACACCAGTCCAGTTGACTCCATGGAAATTGTGTTTTAACCATAGATTAGTGCTTTTATACCTTTCAGGTAGTGAACTCCAGTTGCAGAGTGGCACGAAGAGAAAGAGCATCTTTCTGTTGTTATTGTTATATAATGATGAAGCATAAGGTTGATGAGCCAGACCCTCATAGTGTGCTATAGATTCATCATAACTCACTGGAGTTGGAACATGCAGTATTTCTTCCATCTTTGTAACAGCGACAAATAAATAATATATAAATTAATGGTCGCTTTTTCTTCTTCTTTTTCCTTCTCGTACAACTCTGAGACCCACTTATTTGAGGAAGCGCAAGGTCTGAGATTTCAATCCCATCACGTTGACTTCAAGTGTAATCGGATAGTTATAGTCTCTCCTCGAAAATTCAACAATTCTCCGTCTTGATCAACTATGTGGAGCTGAATATTAGAATGTATTTTCTTCATGTTCATCGGTAGATAAATGACGTGTGATGACAATTCAACGATCTTATATCCTGGTGGAACGGTTGGGAAGAAATCATGAATCGTGTGAACTTTTTGATCATTAATATATGCTCCAGTTGTAATGTTGCACTCAATCCTGAGAACATTCACCGTGAAAATAGCTACTGGTAAATCTGATGTATGAATCTTATTAGCTTCGAATTCACGTGATGTGAATCCCAACAGCTGACCAATACAATCTTTTGGTTTAAAATTAACTTCACGGTTGCTCTTGATTTCACTGCGCAACGTATTGTTGTTTGGTGTAATATTTACTATAGCATCATTATTATTATTACTATTCAAATTCATTCGCACATATTTTACAATCTCATTTCCATTTGCTGATACTGTTACAACAGAAAAGTCTCCATTCATCAGAGATCTCTGTATATACTTCTCAATATCTTCGATTTCATAACTATTAGGAGGTAGGGTAACCGTCTGATTAGCTAAATATAAAATATATTCTGTCCCACAACAGTCAGAGTGAACGATTCATCCATGATGACGTCTTTCTCTATACTGATTATCTGCAAGCAATTACTTGCACTTATATAGACTATATTTGCTCTTTACATTAGGCTGCCCACAAAAAAATTGAAGACATAAATTACCACACTAAAATGTATTATAGTCTTGATACCTATCATGATTATATTTTATAAAGCTACCAACACCTAGACAATTGACGAGTTTAGAGGGCGGTTTGAGGTTACCAAAACTGTCAAAGTATAATGTTTCATAACCATTCTTTTTTAATGCTACCCAATGTGTACGTGGACCATCTTTATCATCAAGGTTAGCTATGGCCGACTCCTGTCACTGAGGTCCTCCAGCAGGTAATTCATTTCGCATGAAGACTCCTCGAAAATATAGAATCTTTAGAGTCTTAGCATACTTAAGTAGATCAAAATCAGTTAATGCACGATGTAGTAGCTTCACTGTCAGTGTTTTTTCTTGAATATAAGTTTTTTAGATGAACGTTTCTTAGCTTTAGGGCCACGACCACGAGGACGTGGTTTGATATGAAGACCCAGTTCTTTTCGATAGGGTTTCAAGTGTAGCCCTTTTCCAAGAGCTATTAACTCCATCGTCTTATTATGACGTGCAGTATCTTGAAGTTGATGTTTAGCTGCATTGGAAACATTTACAGCTTTTGCGACACGAGCTGCTTCACCAACAAGAGCTCCAAGCGCGCTGAGTCCTGCGAATATTGGAATCAGTGGTAAAACACCACCAACTTTTGAGGGTATAGGTAGAATACGAGGTGTTCTCACTTGACTTCTTTAACAGTAGTCTATTCATAGATGGCGTTGACGGGATCAGTGGTGCATTTAAAGTTACTGCGCAAAAAAATTCAAAATGTCACTGACTTATCAAACAGTCCTCGTATTGTATTGGACCTTGTCACTACAAAGTGAGAAAATAGGTGACCGTCTTCTGGTCTGCAGCCACCCCCTCAGTAATCTCTGGCTAGTGCCGCCCGGGTGCAATGCACCCTTGAAACCCAGTCTTGGTACGGCCCTGGGAGGGTTTAACGTAGAATGTGACATCATACTTGCAAAATACGAATGTGACTAGCAATTTTTTTAATTGCTTGAAAAAATGAAAATTAGTGATTTTATTTCACACTCCTTGCCCTATTTGTCCCTTATTTTTAAAAGAATTCCTCTTTTCCCAACTATTTTCAAAAAACTTCTCGTTTTTTCGCTTAAATGCAAACCGAATTACTAGAACCCAATAAGAAAATCCAACTATTTTTCGTTCAAAAGTTTATTCCTTTCAATAGAAGTGATATATTTCTGGTTCAAAATTCATCTTTTTGTTCACAATTTTTACTATTTGTTTGAAGATTCAACTATTTGTTCGAAAATTCGTTTTTAAATAAAAATTAAACTATTAAATTTGTCATTAAAAATTAGTCTTTTCTCGTTGAAAACTCAACTACTTCGTTGAAAGTTAAACTATTCTATTAAAAATTCATTTGACTGGTTTAAGATTAGACTATTTTGTTGAAAACTCGTTTTTTCGGTTGAACAATAAGTTTTTAAACTAAAAATTTAAATATTCCATTTTTGGTTGAAAATTAATCGCTTTCAAACGAAAATTCAACTATTCAATTGTCAATGTGAATTCATATTTTTTGGTTTAAAATTCAACTACATACTTGGTAAAAAGTTGAACTACTATGTTAGACATTCACTTCATTGGTTGAAGATTTAACCCTTTATATGTCCCGCTTGTCTTTTCCCAGTTTTTCAAGCACTTCTGATACATTTGACCTACTTTAGTGCAAAGGTATTTGATTTTAGACTTTTATGGATTCGTGTAAAGTAATTATCATGAAAAACTGTGCAAAATTGTTGATTCACAATTTGTTATAAATAATTAAAATCGAAAAAATCACTTTTTTTTTTATAAAATCGTCTGGTTATATAGTACTAGTCCTATATCTGTGACAAATTTTCTCCAGTTCAATAACACGTAGAACTGTATCATATATTTTCTGCAGAATCTTCGGCAGGTAGGTTTTCTTTATTTCATTTTTTGAATTCATAAAAAATTACGATTTTTGAAGAATTTTTGGCATAAGTGCATGTAATGTACCGTGTTCGTGATCGATTATCAAATCGTAAATAAAAAATGTTTTCCGGGCCACTGATTGAGAATAGAATGTCAAAATTGCAAAATTTAGAATCGCGAATTCAAAATAGCGGATTCAAAATGGCGGTTATATTAGTGCAAATTCACAATTTTTTGCAATTGCTATGAAACTTAGTGTATAGGGGTTTTCGAGGTCGCTGATTACAAATCTGATATCAGAATCGCAATCAGCGATCCCGAAAATCCCAGTATACCAAGTTTCGTAGCAATTTCGAAAACACTTTCGATTTACTTTTGATTTCAATCTTCCATTTTGAATTTTGCAATTCTGACACCAGATTCGTAATCACCGACCTCGAAAACCCCCATACGCCAAGTTTCGGCGCAATTGCGAAAAAAACTGAGAATTTTCACCAAATTAGAGTAAAATAGTCACCATCTTGTATCGTCATTTTGAAATTTGCAATTCTGACATCAAATTTGCAATCTACGACTCCAAAAACACCCATAAAACGTGTTTTGTGCAAATTGTTCGAAAAATTCAACATCAGAGTCACATAGTCGCCATATTGGATCCGCTATTTTTAATTTTGCCATTCTGATGCCAGAATCGTGATCAGCGACCCCGAAAATCCCGAACTTACCTTTAATAGCAAGAATTAGTTTAACAGACAAATGTGCCCCAGAAAGAGTTAATTATTTTGTTTGAAACCACCATGTTATGAGCCTGTTACGCCTCCAAAGCAGTGAGCGTTAGATAGCCCTTTACCATACCGTCCAGGTAGTGGCAGTTAATTAGTTCCAAATGCCACCGCACAGTCAGTTATTTAGTACCACAACTGGCTGCTGAGTAACGCACAATGTATTCAATTGATTTACTGTAGACATATGTATATATATATATTTAAAAACTAAAGGTTAATAACCAAAGCAGGGTCCCACTGGGAGCAACTGTCATCTAAAAAATCACATCGGCTCCCAGTAGGACCGCAGTAAATCCCATTCATGGCCACGTCTCACAACCGTGAGATGGATGGTCACAGGACATTACAAAATCACAACGACAGCTCGGCGAAACTTTCGTGTGTTTTGAGGACACGAAGCGACCCAAGAATGACAGCTTTCTGCATCCATCTCGCAAGTGCTTATGGACGCATCGCGATCAAATAGTAATGTACTTATTCGTAATAAAATGAGGATTGACAAGATGTTTTTCTTTTTTTTAAGCGATTTTTTTTATTGAGTTATGCAGTGATTTGTAGAGGGCCAAGATTTTTGAAACAGATAGTAGATCTAGAGGAGTCTAAATCTCGGGATAAAGGAAGTCTGGATCTCTGGACTTTGGAGCAGTGAAAGATTTCCAGGGCTGCTTCAAATGTCTATCTGGCAACCGGAAACAAATCCGCTCTACGTTCTGCATTTAGACGAACCACTTAAGAGCACCCTTTTTAATGGAACACGTGCTACTGCTGCTTTTTTTACATTTGTAAAACATAAACGTGTCAGCTTGATATGCGTCTGTCTTTGCCTCGTCGAAAGACTAAAAGGACTGAAATGCTAATGCACCAAGAGTGAATTACCGATTTGAATAAATAGTAATAGAAACCGTTATAGGCGTAAAATTACTTCCTGTTTAAAATTATGGAAACAACATAACATCACTGTTAGAAATTTTTGTAAGTCGACCACACTTTTACTATACTTATGTATAGTAAATTTACATTTCCGGAATAGCAATCTGAAATTATGTACAAAGCATGTGTAGTAAAATCTGTAGTAATAATTTTTATAATTCAACTTCCAAATTTTATAATTTACGGATCAAGTAATTTTGATAATTGAACTGTAATATGTGACATTTTCTTTAGTGATAATTTCAACTATATTCATTATTAATACGACAATCATCAAATAATTAAAAGAAGTACAAAAAGAACCTATAGGAATTATTTTTCGTATCTGGAATTTTCACCTTCAGCTTGGGTTTTCGAAAAAAGTTTCACCTACACGTCATATTGCAATCCTGATTGATATATTAGCAAATTTAGTTGAAGTATTAAAATGATTTAGGTATTTTTAATCTAAAAAGAGCAAAGTATAGTTTTGAAAATACGAATCTGATAAGGGCGGGTGGCTTCCAGGTGAAACACACCCAGGCAGGTGAAGCTGAACACCCAATGTTCTCCCACATCCTCCCCATTGACCTTTTCTGTACGTTCTGTGGACCTCAATGAACTAAATTGTGTACTGACCCTTGACAAATTTTCAAGAGTAATATTACACATTGCCTTGTACACAATTGAATACAAATTCGGAAACAGCCGTACCATTACTTAAATTCTTCATGATAGGTGCTTTGAAGATAACCATCCAAATGTTTTCATTATTTGAATAAGAAGAAAGCCGAATCTCCAATTCTTTATTCTTCTATTGGAGTCTAGAATTCTATTTTTTGAAATTATACATGCATACAATAGACATGCATCAGAGGGTGGTGATGAAAACATACTTACTCTACACTCAACTTCAATGTAAATTAAATCTTTATAAAATTATTGATAATAATATAATATATTTCATTCTTATCAGTTTTTGAAATAGATACCTAAGGATACTTTGGAGAAAATATTTCGGATCATAATTGTTTATTTTGTAATAGTTATTTTAACATTTGCGTTATTTATTTCCGTATAGTGTCAATAGCTCATCAATTGACTGATTAATGAATGCAAATTCTTAATCATTTGATGATAAGAAAAAACAGGAATCCGAACGAAATTAGCGTTTCTTTTGCATTGTCCAATTATTTCTGTAAACTTTTACTCATTTGGTCAAAAAAAAACGTAGGTAAAAGTAGTTATGCAAAATGAGATATTTTTTCTTCAATCCGACGTCCAAGCAGAACCCAAAAATATATTCCTAGTTGTCGAACGGCGGCTGTTTATGCATCGCTGTAACCGCAAAAATATTTTCGAAGATACTCACATTTGCGTCCATATATAGTGTATATTGCATTAAAATTATAATATTAATGATAAAGATTATAATTTTGAGTATAAATTCAAGATTATTAAGCATAATTTTTAAAATAGTTCATTATTTATTTCCTACGTGACTCCAAAATTTGACTCAGACATGTGTGGACATATGTTGAATCGATTTTCCGGGTACATAATTTTTTTTTTACCCTGGCTTATTACAATAATATAACCTAATTTGTACTATGGAACTTGTTATGCTGTAAAAAAATGAAGATCTTTACCAAGTTTTACAATAATACAACCAGAAGTTTTATTCATGCTCTAATTCTAAGTTTTGAGTGTAAACATTAATCACTTTCTTCGCAAATAAGAAAAGAAAACCTTTCTTATTTTTACGAGAGCTCTTTGATAAGTCCGTGCCTTTTTGAATTTTTTTTGCGCAGTAACTTTAAATGCACTACTGATCCCGTCAACTCCATCTATGAATAGACTACTGTTAAATTTTAAGCAAGCTGGTTCCTTTATTTTGTGTTTGATAGCCATTGAAAGTAGAGAACCTCGTGAATGTTAACGAAAATGAAAAAAAGTGAATTTCGTGTGCTGATTAAGCATTATTTTTTGCGTAAACATTTCAGCGCTAATACTGTCTACACCAGCAGCCTTACCATTTTTTAAGTTCTTAATTATATCTCTAACTTCACTGACACCGACTTTCTCAACTGGGTTTTCTAATTCATTAAGTTCTATGTCGCAGTTCTGTTGCCCTATACCTTCACCTCCTAATAATTCATTAAAGGAGTCTTTTAATTTGTATTAACTTTGATTTAGTTCTGTTGTGTCTTTAAAAAATAGCATCACAAGATGAAAAAGATTATTTTTTCAAAAGCTTCATATGAAAAATTTAAGTTTACAAAAAATGCTGCTATTGTTTCGAAATTTTAATATCACTATTCGATTGTGCATAAAATTTTACATGGGAAGGCATATCCAATTTTCAAATTATTCATCATTTTCACGGTGTTAACGAGCTTCAAAAACGGAAAATCCCGATTAGCACCAGTGTGCCTGTAGAGAGCGCGTGAAAGAAGTGTGCCTTCCACGGGTTAAGAGTGGTTCAAATTTTCCACTTGAAATCTGAACTCAATTTTCTTCAACAATAACACGAACAACAAACGGTTGTGAGTCTTGCCATTCGAAATTGAACGCTATGTTTAGAAATGCTAAACCATAGGTTTATAATTTGGTCCAAGGTTTGTTAGAAGTCCAAATGGGAGCCTGCATAAAAAGGAGAGGCATTGGAAAAAGGAGAAAAGAAATTACAGAAAAAAAAAACAATCACTTATTAATGAAATGTTAATGTTAGAAGTCGGTTTCCTAACTAAATTACAGTTCCTTCGTACAGTTTCGCGCAAGTTTTTACCAGTATAGAATAGAGTTATGCCACACAACTAACGCCAGACAATACGACACTACAAACAATAAAGCTATATATAAAATATTTTCGATTTGACGACTATTTTTAGTATTTAATAGGATTGTAGTTATGTAACATAAAGTAAAATAAATAGTATAGTGCTAAGCCTGGGAAAAGTGTAAAGGGAAGATTTTGGGAAAAGAAGGTGACCAAGAGAATGAGGGAAGACTTAAGTGGAGAGGGAAAGAAGGCTCGAAGGGGGAAGGTCTCCGGCACTGATCCTTGCCCGCAACTCGTGAATGTCCCTCATCGATTTTGACCATAAACCGCAACTCGAGTGCTCCGAAAGTTTTCCGGTGGGTATACTTGAGGAATTTTGCCCCTTGCATAGAATTGGAAGACAGGCAATCGGTCGAAAGGGCGATGGACTCTAAGATAGGGGCCGAGATAGAATGTGAGAAAGACCGACCAATTTTCCGTTTTTGACCAATTTTCGATTCTCAATTTGCACTTTCTGCGTGCTACAGAAAAGTGAATGGAAAAAACTGAACCTTTGTTAAATTGTGGGCGTCCATATGAAAAGGGCCCTTATGGCCAGTATGGACTTATGTATAGAGATATATAGCCGGAAAAATTCTCGGCATTGTAAGCCCAAAATGAACCCTGTAGGTTGAAAAACGAGCCGCCGAGGAATTTTTTCATTTGGATCTTGGAAAACCCGCTTTTCGAGAAATACAAAATCTAGACTTGGCGAGTGTCATAGGCACACGTGCTATACTTTTTCTTCGAACATGAAATATACCCACTTCCGGTAGCTCTCGTGTCATGATTATAGTGTATTTACAGAAATAAAAGTGATAACTTACCCTCTTTGACGCTAGCCGTGGGCTGCAATCTGCCAGCTTTAAGTTGTTGCGATGCGAGACTTAATCCCGAACTTAGCCATTGAAGAGCTCTAACCAACAGAATCACTTGCTCAGCTCTCCTTCGCGTAGCAGCATTACTCGCTTGCTCCATTCCTCCCAACGGTGCTCCGAGTGGCCCAGCTCTTGTCCGTGCAACCTCGCAGACACACTCACACAGGGCTACGACGAAATTGAGCTTCGCAAGAATCTCGTTGTGCTCTCGTTCAAGGAGGGTCTCTTCTGGCAATTCGGGAGCAAAGAATGTTAGCGGACGATCATCTGTTGTTCCATGATTTAACTCAGGGAAGAGACTCTGAAAACTTCCTGCTTCTGTAAATTGAAAATGAAGGATTCATTGAAACATACCGAAAAAAATCATCAATTGTCAAATACGAAATATGATAATATTTGCAATTTCTTTGACACTTGGTGTTAATTAAGGTCAATTGAACGTGATAGTATGTGTGGCAGAATGCAATCTTTGGTCAAATGTACATAAAAGAAGTTCAAAGAAGTTTTTAGTGGATTCCACGTCGAACTCACTAATCACATCATTTGTGGAGAAAATATAAACCACCATAGATTTTACCTTTAATAGGGTCATCCACTAATTTTTTTTTTATCATTGCATACTAAAGTATATTCTCTAAAATCACTAATAATACTAGCATAGTGCAAAAAAAAATTTTTTTCTAATTTATATTTGAAAAAGAAAAATTTGTACATATTTGAAATTCCTATATCTCTCGCGCCCATTCCGCCATCTTGATGAGATTGAGGAGGACAAATGGGAGCAAGAAGAAAAATTGAGATCAAGAAGAAAAATATGAAAAACGACAGAAGAACAGAGAAGAAAGAAGAAATTAAATTAAAAAAATTAGAAGAACAAAAATGAAAAAAAATGAAATTAATTGAATTTTTTTTAATTAGAAGAACAAATCATTTTTTTAAACATTTTTACTATTAATTTCATTTCTTTCAATTTCTTCTTTTCATTTTTCATTTGACTTCTAATTTTTCAAAGGAAGAAAAAATTAAACTAAAAAAATTAGAAGAACAAAGATGAAAAGAAACAAATTTAAAGGAATGAAATTAATTTTTTTTTAATTTTAAATTAGAAGAACAAATCACTTTTTAACATTTTTTTTATTAACTTCTTTCCTTTCAATTTTTTCTTTTCATTTTTCTTCTAAGTTTTGAAAGAAAGAAGAAATTAATTTGTTTTTGTACATTTTTTCTATTAAGTTTATTTCTTTCATTTTCCCCCCATTTTTAATTTTTCTTCTAAATTTTTTAAGAAAGAAGAAATTAAATGAAAAAATTAGAAGAAAAAATTTAGAAGAAATGAAATTAATTGAAAACAATTTAAAAACATTAGAAGAACAATTCATTTTTGTACATTTTTTCTAATCATTTCATTTTTCATTTTTTTTCTAAATTTATAAGAAAAAATAAATTAAATTAAAAAAATTAGAAGAAGAAAAATGAAAGGAAACAAATTTAAATAAATGAAATTAATTGAAAAAAAAATGGTTAAAAATTAGAAAAACAAACCATCTTTTTAACGTTTTTTCTATTAATTTCATTCCTTTCAATTTTTTTCTTTTCATTTTTCATTTTTCTTCTAAATTTTCTAAGAAAGAAGAAAAGAAATGAAACAAATTTAAAAAAATGAGATTAATATAAAAAGTGTGAAAAAATATAAAAATAGTGAAAAGAACAATAATGGAAATAAATGAAAAAAAATATGGAAAGAAAATTGGCTCTCGTCATTTTTTTTACCATTTTTTCTATTCATTTCATTTTTTCAGATTTTTTTATATTAATTGAATTTCTTTACATTTTTTCTATTCAATTTCTTCTATCTTTAAAAAATTAGAGGAAAAATGAACAATGAAAAGAACAAATTTAAAGAAATGAAATTAATAGAAAAAATGTTTCAGGGATAAACGACAATTTTGAATCTAAGCGCTTTTACAAACAAATATTTTATTCGAGAGTCTACTCAAATTTGAGATTTTTTCACTTTTGTTCAGAAAAATTGAGATCAAGAAGAAAAATTGAGACCAAGAAGAAAGATATGAAAAACGACAGAAAAACAGAGGAGAAAGAAGAAATTAAATTTAAAAAAAAATAGAAGAACAAAAATGAAAAGAAACGAATTTAAAGAAAAGAAATTAATTGAAAACAATTTTAAAAAATTATAAGAACAATTCATTTTTGTACATTTTTTCTATCAATTTAATTTCTTTCAATTTTTTTTCTTTCCATTTTTCTTCTAAATTTTTAAAGAAAGAAGAAATTGAATGAAAAAAATTAAAAGAAAAAAATTTGAAAAAATGACATTAATTGAAAACAATTCAAAAAAATTGAAAGAACTTTCTTTCTTCAAAGAAGAACTTCTTCAAGAGCTTTCTTAAAAAGAATGAAAAAATTCATTTTTTTACATTTTTTCTATTAATTTCATTTCTTTCAATTTTTTTTCTTTCCACTTTTCTTCTAAATGTTCTAAGAAAGAAGAAATTAAAATTTAAAAATTAGAAGAACAAAATTTGAAGAAATAAAATTAATTTAAAGTAATTTTAAAAAATTAGAAGAACAATTCATTTTTTCTATTAATTTCATTTTTTTCATTTCAAAATTGAGATCAAGAAGAAAAATTAAGATCAAGAAGAAAAAGATGAAAAAAGACAAAAGAATAGAGGAGAAAGCAGAAATTAAATTTAAAAAATTAGAAGAACAAAAATGAAAAGAAACAAATTTAAAGAAATGAAATTAATTGATTTTTTTTTTTAATTAGAACAAATAATTTTTTTACATTTTTTCTATTAATTTCATTTTTTTTATTTTGCTTCTAAATTTATAAGAAAGAAGAAATTAAATGAAAAAATTAGAAGAACGCAAATGAAAAGAAAGAAGTTTAAAAAAATAAAATTATTTGAAAACATTTTTTTTAATTAGAGCAGTTCATTTTTTTAATGTTTTCTATTAATTTAATTTCTTTCATTTTTTATTTTAATTTTTCTTCTAAATTTTTAAAGAAAGAAGAAATTAAAAAAAAATACAAGAACAAAAATGAAAAGAAACACAATACAATTAATAGAAAATATGTAAAAAATAAAACAATAGTAAAGGAACAATAATTCAAATAAATGAAAAAAAATATGGAAAGAAAATTTGTTCTCGCACTATTTTTTAGATTTTTCCTATGAATTTCATTTCATTACATTTTTATAATTGGAATAGCTGAATTTTCAGTTAGAAATGGAATAGCTGCATTTTTATTTAACAACATTTATTTCAAACAACATAAAAGATTTAATTTTCAACTATAGAAATGAATTTTTACACAAAAAAAAAGATACTTTTCAACCAAAAATGGAACAGTTAAATTTTGAACTAAAAAACAACGAATTAAAAAAAAAGGTTAAATTTTCATCCAAAAATATGAATTTTCAAACAAGAAGATTAAGTTTTTACTAAAAAAAAATTACATTTTCTACAGAAAATAGAAGAGTTAAATTTTGAATTAAAGAACGAAAAATTTTTAAAAAATGTGAAATTTTCAACTAATATGATGAATTTTCAAACAAGAAGATTAACTTTTTACCAAAAGACGAATTTCGAACTAAAAAAAATTTTCATTTTCTATCAAATATGGAATAGTTGGATTTTCAGTTAAAAATGGAATAGCTGCATTTTTAATTCACAACATTTATTTTCAACAACATGAAAAATAAAAATTTTCACCAAAATAGTTCAATTTTCAACTAAAGAAATGAATTCTTAAACAAAAAAGATAATTTTTCAAACAAAAATGGAACAGTAAATTTTGAACTAAAAAAAAACGAATTAAAAAAAGTTAAATTTTTAACCAAAAATATGAATTTTTAAACAAGAAGATTGATTTTCTACTAAAAGGACTAATTTAAAAAACGAAATAACGTAAAAAGTAGAATCGCCACATTTTCAGTTAATCAATTTATTTTCAACCAAAAAAAAAATCGAGTTTTCAACAAAATAATTAAAGTTTCAACCAAAAAAATGAATTTTCATCCAAAAAGATGAATTTTAAAAACGTAAAAATAATTCTCCACCAAAAAAAGATGAATATTCAACCTTTATAGTTAAATTATTATTAACTAGAAACGATAAATTTTTAACCAAAAATGGGATGGTCAAATTCTCAACAAAAATAAAAAGAATTTTTAACCAAAAATGGGATGGTGAAATTCTCAACAACAAAAAAAGGAATTTTCAACAAAATAGTTGAATTTTCAACAAAAAGTGAAATAGTTAAATTTTCGATTTAAAAAAAAATTGTTTTCAACAAAACAACGAAGTTTCAAACACATATGGTTAAATTTAAAACAAAAGAAATTAATTTTCGACCTAAAAGATGAATTTTTAAAGAATAAGACTAATTTTCTACTAAGAAGACGAATTCAAAACCAAAAACGTAAATTATCAACAAAAAATAGAAAAGCTACATTTTCAGTTTAAAAAATTAATTTTCAACAAAAAAATAGAATTTTCAACAGAAGAGTTAAAGTTTCAACCATAGAAATGAATTTTCAACCAAAAAAGTGAATTTTCAAATCATAAAAATAATTTTCTACCAAAAAAGGTGAATATTAAACCATATAATGAATTCTTAACTAGAAAAGATCAATATGTCACCAAAAATAGAATAGTCAAATTTTCAGTTGAGTAAAAAAATAATTGTTAGGAAAAAGAAGGAATTTTCAACAAAGGAGTTCAATTTTCAACAAAATGTAGAATAATTACATTTTTGGTAAAAAAAATTAATTTTCAACAACAAATAAAACAAAATTAAAAAAAAATATAGATAAATTTAAAACCAAAGAAATGAATTTTCAACCAAAAAGATGACTTTCAAACAATAAATATAACTTTATACCACAAAAGATAAATTTTTAACTACAAATGGAATGTGTTTATATTTTAAAGTAAAAAAATGAATTTGCTAAAAAGAAGTTAATTTTTAACCAAGAGGATGAGTTTTCAGAACATAAACTTTTTAATTGAAGAGATCATTTTCTAACCTACAGTGAATACTCGTATTTTCAGTTTAATACAAAAATTAATTTTCAAAAAAAAAGGAATTTTCAACAAAATATTTCATTTTTGAATAAAAAGTTGAATAGTTAAATTCCAAATTAAAAAAATTGAAACCAGAAGATTAATTTTCTACTAAGAAGACGAATTTAAAACTAAAAATGTAAATTTAAAAAAAAAATAGAAAAGCTACATTTTCAGTTAAATAAGTTAATTTTCAACAAAAAAAAAAAACGATTTTCCAATAATTAATTTTCAAACCAAAAAATACGAAGTGTCAAATAAATATAGTTTAACCAAATGGTTGAATTTTCAACCAAAAAGATTAATTTTCTAACAAAAAAGACAATTTTTCAACAAAATACGTTAATTTAAAGAAAAATTAATTTTCAACTAAAAAAGATCAATTTTTCACAAAATAGTTGAATTTTAAACTAAAAAAGATCAGTTTTCAACAAAAAAATGCTACAGTTATAAATTTTCAGTCAAAAAAAAATTCCATAAAAAAAAATTTCAACAAAATAGTTAAAGTTTTAATTGGAATAATTTAATTTTCAGTAAATAAAATTAATTTTCAGCCAAAGAAAAAACGAATTTTTAACAAAATAGCTTATTTTTCAAAAATTTAACTATTTTATTGTTAAAAATTCAGCTTTTTTGATAGAAATTATTCTTCTTGTCTGAAAATTGACCTTTTCGGTTGAAAATTTAACTAAATTTTTGTTGAACATTTTTTTCATAGACATTTAATCTTTTTTGTAGAAAATTAACCATTTTGGTTGAAAATTCCTTTTAAAAATTAAAATATTTTGTTGAAAATTCATGTAATTTGTTAAAAATGATTCTTTTTTATGGAAAATTAATCTTTTTGGTTGAAATTTCATTTTTTGGTTGAAAATTATTTTTTTTTTTTCAAATTGAAAATTAATTTTTTTGACTAAAAATTTAACTATTCCTTTTTTCGACGAGTTTTTTTTGTTTTGATAGACACTTAACTTTTTTGGTGTAAAATTCATCTGTTTAGTTGAAAATTTAACTATTTCGTTGGAAATGTATTTTTTTTAGTTGAAACTTGATCTATTTTGTGAAAATTTGTCCTTTTTCGTAGACGATTAATCTTCTGGATTGGAAATTTAACTATTCGGTTAAAAATTTAATGTTTTGATTAAAAATGCATAATTTTAGTTAAGAGTTCATTTATTTCGTTAAAAATTCAACAAATTTTGTTGAAAGTATTTTTTTTTATTTGGTTGAAAATTAATTTTTTTTACCAAAAATGTAGCTTTTTTATTTTTGGTAGAATATTTATCATTTTCAGTTGAAAATTCACTTATTATGTTGAAAAATCGTTTTTTTTTTCGTCGAGAATTCAATTATTTTAGTAGAAAATGGATATTTTTGGGAGGAAATATCAAGTGTTAAACTTTTTGTTGAGAATTCTTTTTTTTAATCAAAGATTCATCACTTTGGTTGAAATTGTAACTATTTTGTTGACATTGTTAACATTCTTTTTGTTAAAACTTAACTGTTTGGTTTCAAAATGAGTTATTTTGTGGAAAATTCATTTTTTGTTTGGCTGAGAATTAGTTTTTTTTTTTTTTTACTGAAAATTTAACTATGTCAGTTGAAATTTTAAGTATTTTGTTGAAAATTTGTTTTTTTCTTCGAATAAAAATTTTTTTTCAACTTAAAATGTAACTATTCCAGTTGAAAATTCGTATTTTTTGGTAAAAATGAATTTTTTTTAAAGTGAATTATTGCAGTTAAAGATTCATCATTTTAGTTGAAAATTTATCTGTTTGGTTTAAAATTCAAATATTCCAGTTGAAGGTTTATCATTTTAGTTGAAAATTAATCACTTTGTTTGAAAATTTAACTATTTTATTGTTAAAAATTCAGCTTTTTTGATAGAAATTATTCTTCTTGTCTGAAAATTGACCTTTTTGGTTGAAAATTCAACTATTCCAGTTGAAGATTCATCATTTTAGCTGAAAATTCATCCGTTGAACTGATATTTTTTAGATCAAGATGCAACTATTTGGTTGAAATTTGATCTTTTTCTTTGTTTGTTGAAAATTCAAATATTTTATTGAGAATTCATCTATTTTGTTGAAAAATTGTCTTTTTTTTGTAGAAAATTAATCTTCTCTGTTGAAAATTCAAGTATTCCAGTTAAATATTCATAATTTTCTTTGAACATTCATCCTTTTGGATGAAAATAAAACTACTTGGTTGAGTTAAACTTTTTTGTTGACAATTTATCTTTTTGGTTTAAAATCAATCTATTCTAGTTGAAAATTCATCATTTTAGTTAAAAATTCATCACTTTGGTTAAAAATTTGTTTGTTTTTTGGCGGAAAATTAATTTTTTTATCAGAAAATTTAACTACTCCATTTTTGGTTGAAAACTGATATTTTTTTATTTCGAAATTCAACTGTTTGATTAAGAATTCACGTATTATGTTGAAAAATAGTATTTTTTGGTAGAAAATGATTCTGATTGAAAATTGAACTATTTGGTCAAAAATTCATCTATCTTGTTGAAAATGCAATAATTTTACTTGAACAGTTGGGAATTTGAAGCGGTTTAAATTGAATTTAATATAGTACACATATTAATTTTACCTAAATATGCACTGATTTTTAAATATTAGGAGATAAAATAAAAATTTGTTTGAATTACCAAATTTATGGACTTTAGGGGCAAATTTAAGAACGTATTAGTAATGTTTTAGTATTATTTATTTATTTGATCAGTCGACGGTGTTAATATATTTAAGAATATCTTGTAATATAATTTTTCAAAGCTTTCTAAATTAAACAAATTAATTGAATCCCTAGAAACTACGAGAAAAAAATTATTTATAATAAACTCGCGAAACTGCATACATATTTCGAGTTGATTGTTTTAGAAAAATGCGAAATACTTGAACCAGAAAAAAAATCTTAGAGATATCTGAAGAAAAAAACTGGAATTGTCAGGGAATTTTTTTCCAGGATTTGAGTAGACACCCTGATATTTAAAACAGTTGAAGCATAATTGTTAGAATTATATACATAAAACAGTTGAATAATTTTAATATTATCTTAGGTTTATAATGATTTACCTTTATAATTTTACTACAGAAAGGCCACCCTAAAGTAGATAGGAAATAATTCCATAGGGTTAAAATACATCATTTTGTAACAATAAAGCAAGACTTTAATCAACTATAATGATCTACGACTTCATGCATTTATTCATAATTTGTTCATTCCAGCAAGGCTAAAACAGAAAAATTTACGTAAAACAGGGGGAAAAAGTGAATACTTTTAGCTAAATTTTGTTCAAACACTAACACTTGCCCAATTTTATATAAAATCAGACACTCTGATCCTGGTGATGCCACGAAATAGTTACGTGCAGAAATATAGTGTTTTTTTAAGCAAAATATGGGAAAAAGTACTTTTCTGTTTTTTCCCCAAAAAAATTCTTTTCACGAACTCAGTGCCACTTGAATATTTCAATTTCTCAGACTTGGTAACAAAATTGACATAACTTCATTTACTTCAAAGCTGATAAAGTACAATCTACACTTGGAAGGTTTAGTTTCTAACTTTTTCTCCTGTCCGAATTTTAATACTCCGCAAAAGGTTGCCCATCAATACATAATGTTTATTTCCACAACCTCGTTTGTAGCAAAAAGTACTTTGTGTCCGTTCTTTGAGTTCAAAAACTACACAACAAAATCTTTCTTATTATCTTGAAAATTCTGGCAAACTTTTTATGTGCACGTTTATTAGTGGCAAATACTGATAACGAATTAGGATAACAAAAGAGAATCATTTGCTTTATTTACAATTTTTCGTGAACGTGCAAAAACAAGGTTTTTTTAATCAAGCTGAATAAATTTCTTTTCATAATCTATCCCACTATACAATGAGACGTTATTTGGAAACTCTCAATGCGAATGCAAATGATTCGTGAAAATAGTCAGCTTTCCCATATTTTCGAATATTTCCAACTGTTCTGCATACATTTTCCAAGAATTGAAATTGTTTTTTTAATTTATCAAGGTCGCACGTCGTATCACGCGACCTTTCGCCATGCGTGAGATTCATATCCATCTAAAATACATTCTTTGATGCCTTAGTTCAATATTTTCATACACTGTTGTGGAAGTGGATTAAAATAAGCATAATTTTGAATTTCAATGAATGCTGGGCTGAAAAGCTTTCCTCTTGGTATAAGAAAAAGATTGATATCAAGAAAAAGCATATCGGTTGATTTTTAGATGCTGCGAAAGGCGATTGTCTGAATAATTTCCGAAAAATGCGAAATAGCTGGTTTTCCTAAAATACTTCACGCAGTAAGTTAATGTAAACCACCTTGACTCATTTCCTTGATCAACCTTGAAATTAAAATTCCGAGCATATTCGTTAATGTCATTTTTCATGATTTAAACCAAAAATAAGCATCCTAGCGTGAAGTGGCTCTAAGAAAATTTGTAGATATAATTTAGGCGAAAAATGTTGTTAAATGAAATGTTATTGTAGCTTGTTTCATTTCTCCAAAAAATTAATTCTTTTAGTTTTAAATTAATTTTTGGAACAAAATTTTGTAACGTAGATCTTTCTTGGTTGATCAACTCTTTTTTTTCATTTCCGGTTCGTCCCTTGTGTGGTTTCTCCGAAAAAAACTTTTTTATGTTTTCAATGCTATTTTTTACAATTGAAAACAAACTACTGTTTAATCAGAAAAATTTCCATGACAAATTAATTATTTTTTAAATTAATTTTTTCCATAGCTTGTCTCGTATGTCCAAGAATTGAATTCTTTAATTTTTTTCACAATTAAAACAAAAACCGCGCATCCTTTAAAAAATTGTTTGGCAACAAATTTTCAGACATTATTTGAATGTACATTTTCTTCATTCATCTTTTTTCGTACCTTGTTTTGTTTTCCCAAAATTTAATTTCTTTTATTTTTAATGCAATTTTCCGTCATTGAAACAAAAACTTTGCATTCTATTGAAACATGATTAAAGCAAATTTCTAGCACTTTTTTGGTTGAATGAATTCTATCTCGTAATTTCTTTCGTAGCTTATGTCGTTTGTCCAAAAATTGCATTTTTTTCATATTCAATGCTGTTTTTTACGAATGAAACGAAAACTGTGCGTCCTATCAAAAAATTGTTAATGACGAATTTTTAGACCTCTTTCGGGTGCACAATTTTTTTCAACTTTTTTGTCTCTTGCATCGTTTGAACGCAAAGTGACGTTTTTACCATGTTGGTGAAAATTAGTTTGTTTTTTTGGTTCGATTCGACAGTTTTTGATTCAAATTTGAAATATTTTTTGCTTTGAATATCAGAGATTACATTTTCGGTTGAAAAATAATTTATTTTGCTTGAAAATTCATCTTTTCGGTTGAAAATTCAATTCAATGCTCGAAAATTTACATTTTTGTTCAAAACGTACAACCAATTGGCGTTAGTTTGAAAATTCAACTATTCTTTGAAAAACTGCTTCATTGTTTTGAAAATTCAAGCGTTTTTTCAAAAATGTATTTTTATTTGTAAACTTATTTTCACACGAATAGCCACATCGAGTTGAAAATTTAGGATAATAAATAAGAAGCACTAATAAATGCGGCTCTGGTCCTAAATTTTTATAATTATGAAAAAAGTTTTTTTCGTAAATAATTTTTTTTTTGCCTTTTCATAATTATACAAATTCAGGACCAGAGCTGAGTTTCTTAGTGCTTCTTATTTATTATCCCAAATTTTCAACTCAATGTGGCTGTTCGTGTGAAAATAAGTTGACAAATAAGAAAAGTGTCGGTAAGGTAGGAAGCCGCTCACGTGATCCACTCATCACATGGCCTTAAATGACCAAAAAAGGGTAATTTTCCTTCACAACTTTTGGTTTTAAAACCTAATTTTTTCTTTTCTTTCTAATTTCAAAAAATGGAAAAAATGTATTGCTTAAATCTACATTAATATAATTTATCTATATTATTATAAATAATATATTAATTACTTCAACTGTAATAATTAAATTAGTTTAATAATTCCCTTTGCCTAATAATTACGTCAAATTCATAAACTTTAAAATGCACCTCACGATCATATTAATTCAAATAATAATAATTAACAGTCTTCGATTGATAGAATGTTTATAAAAAAGAGTTAACTTTCAACCAAAAATAGTAATTGTATTTCTTATTAGGTTCTATTAATTCAGTTTGCATTTAAGCGAAAAAATGAGAAAAAGGGGAAGTTTCTTGAATAAACAAGTTAAAAATAAAGTACTTAAAAAAGGGGAAAAGTGGGGAAAAGGGGAATGACTGCTAAGTCGGTGAATAACATAAACCCAAAAAAGTCAACTTTTGTAACGGAATATGACTTTTTTGAGTTTGTTTTTCACCGACTTCGCAGTCATTCCCCTATTCCCCACTTTCCCCCTTTTTTACATATTTTCTTTTTTTCCTTGTCTATTCAAAAAACTACCTAAATTAAAATATACCGAAATATGTTAATAAATATTTGATATATTTGAAAATTTAAAATTCACTTTAATTTATAGAACCTTATTAAAACATTTTTAAATTCAATTTCCTGTTGTTGACCCAGGTCGCGGTTGTACAACTTCTTGTTTCCATTCTTCTCTACCTGATATCGTCGATATTCAGAGGGTATCAGGATAAATCGAGAAAGACACAGAAATTCGTATAAATTTGTGTTTGCAAGTGTGTGTGTGCGTGTGTGTGTGAGTGTGAGTGTGAGTGCGAGTGTGAGTGTGAGTGCGAGTGTGAGTGCGAGTGCGAGTGTGAGTGCGAGTGCGAGTGTGAGGGCGAGTATGAGTGCAAGTGTGAGTGCGAGTGTGTGTGAGTGTGAGTGTGAGTGAGTGTGTGTGTAAATGGCGATTTCTCCTTCGATGCCTTACAAACGGTTCAGCTCCCACCACCAACCCCTTCCTCCAACTTTCCCAGCAACCCAACTTCACACCCCCAAGGGAAACTGGGGCAAGGACACACTAACTTCTCTCTATTCATTTTCACATTAACATAGTCCCCTGGTATAGAACCAACGCATTCCGTTATTTAATTTATAATAATTTTATTTTTTTATTTTTTTTTATTAATTTATTTGTATTTTATTTAATTCATTTAGGTGAAATAAAAAACTATTATTAGGTCTACAAATTAATTCGGTGCCTTTACACTGATGTCGTGTAGCTATTGGTCAAACTTTAATTTTTTTATCCGCCCTGAGGTAGTTTTAAAGGGCGAACCTTAAGGCTCTTAAAAAGACTTGGGTTTTCGCCACATACATAATACGTCTACAAAAATGTATTGTTCAATGTAATATTTTAACCACATAATCTAAAGGCAATTTTACTCGAGGGTGCATAGCGATTTTTTCGAAAAATGTTTTTTTTTTGTTATAATTGAAAATTAAGTGTTTTTGCGCCTGTGAGATGCAACGCGTCAGCTAACACTGTATGGCGGGATGCAGTCACCCGATCTTCCTTACCGACAAAAAGGAGGACACTATATTATATATAAATTTTTTTTCTCGCAAAATTATCATTATATGTTATTATTATTTATTTTTATTTTTGTATTATATTATTATATTATATATATTTTATTCGACTTGAAACTAGATTGCGTGAATGCAGCCCGGCGTACAGTGTTAGCTGACGCGTTGCATCTTACAGGCGCAAAAAAACCTAATTTTCAATTATAAAAAAAAAAAACAAGAACATTTGTTGAAAAAGTCGCTATGCTCCCTCGAGTAAAATTGCTTTTAGATTACGTGATGGAAATATTAAATTAAACAATGCATCTTTCCAGACGTAATTATGAATGTGGCGAAAACCCGAATCGTTTGAATCGCTTTAAAGAATTTTTTATTTGAGGTCATGTGACGAGTGGGTCACGTAACCAGATTCCTACCTTACCGACACTTTTTTTTATTTGTCAACTTATTTTCACACGAATAGCCACATCGAGTTGAAAATTTGGGGAGCGTCACTGGGCTGGAAGCGGCCACATTACGCCTGCTTCACGTGCATGCAATGTCGCGTTTTCAAGGGGGGTCGGGCAAAAAATAATTTTTTTCATTACCAAACACACTTTTATTTAAAACTGTTTTTAATTTTTGACCAAGGATTTTACATACTATGGCGTAGTATTTAATGTGTCATTAAATAAACAATGTCATAATAAAGTACCTCAACATATGCTCACAGTTTGAACAAGGATTCCGAAAAACAGATTTTTGTTGATCTAACGTTATCAGGCTTCAATTATTAATTTGTCTCATTTAAAAGTAATTTTGATGAATCCTCAATGAAAAATGTAATATTGGACATTTCAATCAGAAAAGATTTTTATTTTAAATAAAAAATAGTCGAATTCGTCCAAAAAAGATCAATGTTCAACGAAATATTCGAATCCTCAACCAAAAAATCTTAATTTTAACCAGTTGTATTTTCAACCAAAATAACAAATTTTCTTAAAGAGACGAATTTTCTACAAAACTTTAACCTTTTAACCTGAAAATATAAATTTTCCATCAAAAAGTTCATTTCCAACCAAATAGTTGGATTTTCAACCAAATACATAAATTTTCTGTCGAGAAGATTAATTTTCTACAAAAAAAGACAAGAAAAGACTTTTTAACAAAGTACATCAACTTTTAACCAAGTAGTTGTATTTTCTACCAAAAAAAAAAGACGAATTCTAAACCACAAATTTTATTCCCAGCTGATATTTCAATCCAAAAAGATGAATTCTGAACTAAAATTATTAATCTTCAATCAAAGAAGTAAGTTTTTAACAAAATAATTGAATTTTCAATGAAAAAAGATGAATTCTCAACGAAGAAAATAATAGTTGATAATTGAGCTAAAAAATATTTTCAATTGTAAATCAAAAAGATTTGAATTCATCCAAAAAGATGAATTTTCAACAAAATAGTTGAATTCTCAACCAAAAAAAGTTTTAATTTTAAACTAAATATTTGTAATATATTTTTTTTTTAATGATGAATTTTGTATGACATAAGATAAAAATGTTGAGTGAATATTTTTTAATTTTCTTTGTTTATTTACTTTAAGGCTATATGAATACAATTTTCCTAAGTTTCTCGAGAAAATTCAGACAGATTTTTAAAGATTTAAGGTATGTCGAAAATGTATTTTAAATGATGTATGAGACAAAAATAGCGCTTGGAAAAAATTGAAGAATATTTTATAAATGTTCGGAAACCCTTCAAAGTTTTAAAATATTTGCAATCCCTTCAAAATTCGAAAAATTTCTAAATATCTTTTAAACTGACACGAATTATTCATACATTTTTTTCAATTCTTTGGGTTCATTTTTAACAATTTAGAAAATCTTTTATAATGTTTTGTAATCCTTTGAAATGTTCTCTCAAAATTAATTTTTTTAAATAAAGAATCACTTTAAATATTCCAAGAAATTTTAATAATTTTTTTTATTATCTTAAAACCTTTCAAAACCTTTGGGAAACTTCATAATTTATTTTAAAATCTTAAAAAATTTCCATTTTGTTTAAGGTTTTTTAAAATTATTTTCAACTTTTTAAATTTTTAGAAAACTTATAAATATATTTAAAAATGATTTGAATTTGTCCTAAAATCTTTTTAGATATTCTCTTAAAATACATGAAGTGAAATAGACAATCATTTAAAATTTTCCGAGCAATCTTAAGAAAATTTTGTATTGTTTTGGAACCTTTCAAAATTCTTGAAAAGTTTTTAAATTTTTTATTCAAAATCTTCAGAAATCTACATTTTGTCTTGAACAAAATTATTTTTGTATTCTTTCAAAACTTCTAAATATCCCTTAAACTTATTTGAATTTTTTCTCAAAATTGAAAAATTTTGCTTCGGAATATTCTATATTATTCTCCGAATTTTTCGGAAATCATTAAAAATCTTTCTAAATATGTCCTTTAAACAATTTTTCAAAAACAAATTATTATACATTTTTCCTGGAATCTTAAGAAAAAAATTTAAATATCTTAAAACCTTCAAAATCCTTGAAAAGCTTCAAAATTTTATTTAAACATTTCGTAAACTAAGATATTGTAAGTTTTTGTCCATAATTTCATTTTTCTTATCTCTTTGACTTTCTGAAATGTTTAAAAATTATAGTCTTGTCGAAAAATATTGAGAACAGTTTTATTTTCAAATATTGAAAAATAATTAAAATTAAAATTTTCTTTTTTATCAATAATATTTAGGAACATTCAGAAATAATTTTCATTATCAAATTGAATTACCTATTTGGAAATTTTGATTTACTAAATTGATGGTGCGGAAAATTCGTAATCTTTATTAATATATAAACACATATAACCTCATTTAATATGGTAGGAATCATAAGATTATTCATCATAGCGTGCTACGCCCCAGTTGATAGCGACCCGAGGGAAGTCAAAGACGCCTTCTGGGATACTTGGGAAATCACGCTATTTATCGTTTAGTCAGTGGTTGTCAAATTATTTGAGCCCACTGGCCTATAACAAACGAAAATTCACTTACAATACGCGCGTATGTAAAAAGGGGTAACAAAAAAAAGGAAACAAACCAACAACGAAACTTTTGATTGCGATTCCTTTTTGAGCAACGATACACAGTTCATTTTAAAAACAGATGAACTTTTAGACATTTACTCATACCTGACAGAGATTAGAAAACTGTTTGCAAAATTATACCCCAGAAAAAAACAGCGAATGGGAGTTGCGTAAAAGATCTGAAAACCTGAGAATAGAATATAAAATGTGTATAAAAAGAAACGATTTCAAAACTTCTGAACAATTAGAGGACTTAGGTAAAGAATGGGAAACTGAGCTAGCCAAATTAAAAATTCGAGGACAAGTTCTACAAATGACAGAAACTAAAATGTATGATAAAAATGAGCGAAAGTTTAATTACAGCAACGGTGATGAAAATAATGGAGGAAATAATAAAGATGAAAGGAAGTAAAATAATAATGGTCAAAATAATAACAAAATCGGATATCAAAACCAAAATTAGCAGGGTACAAAACAATACATGAATCGATTTTCCTGAAAACAATTCAGGAAGTCTATAACAAACGAAATTCTTGAATATTGAATTACGGAAATAAAAATCAAAAAACGGGTCACAATAATAACAAAGGTTCACAAGACAGGACAAGTTTTAACTCAGACAAAAAACAGGATTTCAATACAAAAACGAATGGGAATACAAATAGTCTAAACTGTTACAATTCTGATATAGCAGGCCATTTTAAAAGAGAATGCTTATATTATATATATGGTACAGGCACAGTCCGAAGGGCCGTCACACCACAGTCTGCCTGGTCCTTCCGTGATTTGATTGAGCGGTGTCAGACAAAGTCTGAAGTAGCACTTTCACTGCGGCCTCTGCCCGGTCAAATCGCGAAGTATCCGACAGGATCAGGCAAAGCCCGGTGTGAAAGTAAAACATTTGGGGTTTACTTTTCCAGCTTCACATGGGGCTGGTTTGGGAATTAACAATTCAAAATAGTGTACAGGTTGCAATTGTGAACGGACTTGAAAGTTTTTCTTTAGAAATCCGAGGTCCAAAAACCTTCAACACGTCAGGGTTCTGACATGAACTAAAAAAAAAAATATATGAGGCTTTATGAGGATATGACAGAACCCCGAAATTCTGAGGTTTTTGGACTTTAGATTCGGATTCAGCGACCCTCAAAACATATATTAAACGTGGTCTGACACAAACATGGTCTTTACTTTTTAGGAAAACTTATGGAGTATATTCATCAATTTTGGGTTTAATATATTTATTTATTCAATGCAAGTTTTTTTCTCTGATAGTAAATCAAAAACTAAACTTGATATGTATCATATTCAACGTAGACCAACGTATAGATTTTTAGAAAATAAAACGAGAATCCTACGATAAAATTTGGACAACCACCACAAAATGCTCCTATTGTAATTCCTCAAAACAAAAACAAAACAAATTTTTTTTTTTCGGACGAAAATAAAAGAGAGGATTATGAAAAAGATTCCTGAAACAAGGTTTTACACTTGTCAAAGAGCTTTGTTGATGAGAATTGTTTGCACATTAGTAGCATTGATATTAACAATTCTGAAGGTTTCATAATAATAAAAAGTTTCCTTAAAAACAACCCTGATATAATTTGAATGAATGCTGATAAGGGTAATATTACAGATTATATGAAGGAATCAGATTATATTAGAGATATGGTGGATTCACTTTCCAATCGTGATAACTTTGATTTATTAAATGAAAATCCTTTGAAACAATTAAAACGAGACACGTTTAGGATTCTAGACAATTGGAGGAAGAAAGGACTTTTAGGAAGTGATATAAGATGGTCTGATATACATACCGAAGACACGGTTTTTGCAAGATGTTTTGGTTTGAGAATGATTCATAAGGAAGGTTATACATTGAGAATAGTTATTTAAACTACTAACATTCTTACGAAAATTTTAAAACATTAACCCCGCATTTTTAAATTAAGATCGTGAATAAAACCAATTCAGACCCTCATAAAAAATGTAGAAAACGATAGCGAGATAGAATTCCAAAGCGTAGATGAATTGACAGACAAACTAAGAAGATTACAAATAATAAAATAAAAAGTACAGCCAAATTTAGATAAAGCGAACAAAAGACAGCCTTATAACTATAACTTAAGAAGAAGACCCTTAGAATATATATAAGGCGACAGGGTACTGAAGGTAGTGACAAAATTATCAAATAAGGCAGATAAAAAAGCAGGTAAGCTGTTTGATAAAGTGTCGGAGAGTGGAATATAAATGATTTCAAACTATAAAACGGCGCACAAAAAACTAATTAATATAGATTCACACAATTTAGATTTAGGCAATGGCAATGAGCCAATGAATCAGTAGCACTAACAATTGAAGAACTTAGATCTGTTCGGCTTATTCCCCACAAAAATCCAAACCGGCAATTCGAAATTCGAAGATACACCTTTCCTCGCGATGCACAAATTTACGTTAAAGAACGGAATAACCGCCTTGGGCCCATGCCACTTGGTGCACAAACTGTATTATCAACATTCGATGGTGAAATTTTTGCAATATTCGACAGAAATAATACAATCCTTCGTGGAGTGTATGAAAAACAAAGGGATGTTCAAAAACGGATAAAAATAAACATGTACAACCTCAAAGTTGAAGAGATGACCACAGAAGAAATGGAGGAATCTCCCTTAGGGAGGGATCGCCCAATCTCCAACCATTTTGTAAAAATAATGGTATAAAACTTTCGCCAACAAAATTAATCTAAATTATCTTTAAATGTAAAACTAAAATATATTATTGTTTGTAAACTGAAGTAGGGTATCGAAATGTTACAAGAAACTTACAATTGAGGGGCCGCATTCTATAAGCGTCTCGAGATTCTCCTCACTCAACGGCGTTGGCCTCGGGACACTTTTCGAACAAGATTCGAATTTTAATTCTAAAAGTACATCAGGGTTGTTAAGAAACTTTATTTTGAAAATTCCTTGCGTGTTTTTCCTCAACAATTTCTCATTTCATCCGGCCATTAATATTCAAAGACATTATAACATTTTTAACATAGAATCTGTTCTACACGGAATAAAACAATTTCAGATTAAAATTTACAATTTCTATATTTATTTTAACAACAGAAAGAGAATTTTCTGTACAATTTTTGTTTCATTGTAAATTTACCTTTTATAGTTGTTACTTTAACTATTTGATTGAAATTCCTGTAGTTTGTTGCAAATTTGTCTTTCTTGGGAGAATATTATTATTCTTATTTGAAAGTGTTTTAAAATTTACCGATTTTGTTAAAAATTTAACCATTTTTTTAAAGATTGGAAACTCCACCTTTTGTTGAGAAATTTATTTGTTTGGTTAAAAATGAATTTTATTAACTGAAAATTTGTCTTTCGAGAGCATAATTCTTCTTGTTTAAAAACTCATATTTTTGGTTGAAAGTTAAACTATTTCATTTTTTACTCAAAATTCATCTTTATTAGTAGAAAGTTCTACAATTTGGTAAAAAATAGAGAATGTTATTAAAACATTACTTTAAATTTTTTTCAGTAGACAAAAATGTTATGTTTGTAAAATTTAGTACTACGCAAGAAATAGTGACCGGTAATTAAAATATTCAATTTTTCCTCTTCAAACAGAATGACCTACTCTGTTACTTCATTTTAAAAATAAACTTTAAACTTTTATTAATAATTTGTACAAAAAAGCTATTTTTCATTTATTAAATTTAAATTTTCGCGGAACTCGGATCCGAAGAGATAGCGCACTCTTGTGAGTGGTGAACTCCCCCGGGTGACAAGGTCCGTCTCGATCGATAAAACAGATTGACTGTGTCACTTCTCAAAAGTTGGGTTATGTTCCTGTTGACATCTTGACAACTTTTCTTGGAGTGGTTATTTCAACCAGAGTGACTACAGTTTTACTGCCTAACAATTTAGCATTAAATACATGCTATTTTTTTTTAATTTCACTCCATTATGTTGGAAAAAGCAGCAACTTCTGAGAAGCAGTTATCAAAAGAAGATTATTTAATTCTCAGGGCCAAAGAAGCCCTAGCAACTGATATTTATGCTGCTAAATCATGGTTAATTACTGCCAAATCTCTATTTCCACACAGCGCCAAAGTACAAGTAAGTTTTCTCCTTTTTCTGCAAAAATTTATTCCATTTTCTCAAAGTTTTCGGATTTTTCAACCAATTTGTCGAAATTTATTTTATTTTAAAGTTTACCCTTTTTTTTGTAATTTCAAACAATTTCGAAGTTTGTAAACAAAAAAAAGATGCAAACGATTTAAAGGTAATAGAAATCAAGAGTTCTTGTCGACTCAAGGTTGCGGAATATTTACAATTTTTCAAGGATTCAAAGAGATTTGAACTTTAGAGGTTAGAAAATATTTTTAATAATTTTCGCAGTGATTTTTGCGTATTAATTCACATATTTTTGGTTTAAAATTCAGAATTTTATATTGAGGAGTTAATTATTTTTTTGGCAATTCTCATTTTTTGTTTGAGTTCAACTGTTTTTGAATCAAAATTAAAACTTTTTTGTTGAAATATCATCTATTATATTTTTTGTTTAGAATTTTTATTTTATTTTTTGGTTGAAAATTCAACTATTTGGTTTGAAATTCATTATTTTTGGTTGAGGATTTAATTATTTTGTTAATATTCATCTCTTTTTGTTGAATTCAACTGTTTTTGTTTTTAAGTTAAATTTTTTATTGTTTAATTATAAACTATCTTAGTTTTCGTTGAGGATTCAGATTTTTTGTTGAAAATTCATCGTTTTTTATCAAGGATTTAATTATTTTGTAGAAAATTCGTTTTCTTTTGAAATTCTTGAAATCTTTTTAAATCCTTAAGAATTCTTTGAAATATTTGTAAAATCTTTTGTATTCGTTTGTATTAGTTAAAACCATGAAAATATTTGAAATCTTTGTGAAATCTTTCGAAGTCTTCTAAAAATTTTTCAGTTATTTAAAATGTTTTGAAATCTTACAAATCTGGTTTACTTTACTCTTATTGAAATCTTTGAAATTCTTGAAATCTTTTTAAATCCTTAAGAATTCTTTGAAATATTTGTAAAATCTTTTGTATTCGTTTGTATTAATTAAAACCATGAAAATATTTGAAATCTTTGTGAAATCTTTCGAAGTCTTCTAAAAATTTTTCAAATATTTAAAATGTTTTGAAATCTTACAAATCTGGTTTACCTTACTCTTATTGAAATCTTTGAAATTCTTGAAATCTTTTTAAATCCTTAAGAATTCTTTGAAATATTTGTAAAATTTTTTATATTCGTTTGTATTAATTAAAACCATGAAAATATTTGAAATCTTTGTGAAATCTTTCGAAGTCTTCTAAACATTTTTCAAATATTTAAAATGTTTTGAAATCTTACAAATCTGGTTTACTTTACTCTTATTGAAATCTTTGAAATTCTTGAAATCCTTATGAAATTGTTCTGAAATCTTTTGTATTCGTTTTAAATCACTGAAATATTTCAAATCTTTGTGAAATCTTTTGAAATCTTCTAAACAAATTTTTAATCGATTAAAATCTTGGACATTTTTTGACATTTTTGAAATCTGGCTTATTTTACTCTTATTGAAATCTTTTGAAATATTTCTGGAATTTTTATGAAATCTTTGAAATATTTGTGGAATCTATGAAATGTTTGCGAAATCTTTCTGGAATCTTTTATATTATTAAAAATAATTTTATTTTACATTTTATATTAAAAAAATATTTAAAAATTATTATAAATTAAAAAATATATTATTAAAAATTATTTGAAATCTTTATGAAATGTTCGAAATCTTTGTGTAATTTTTGTGAAATCTTTTAAATGTAGTGTAACTGCCCTTTTTGAATATTTTAAATCCTTGAAATCATTGGAATCTTTGTGAAATCTTTTGAATTCTTCTAAAATCTATTGAAAGATTGTGAAATCGTTTTAAATCTTTGAAATGCTTTTAATTGTTTGAAATCTGGGGTACTGTACTCTTATTAAAATCTATGAAATATTTTCAAATCTTTTGAAATATTTAGAAATATTTTGTAACCTTTTGGAATCTAGTGACTAATTCTAATTTGGAAACTGCATCAACATCGAAATTTTCAACTAATAATTTTTATAAATTGTAAGGTGAATATCACAAAACAATGTATACTTTAACATTCTATATTAGCAAGGAAGAAATTAAAAACTTATAAAATTATTCACAATATTAAAGTATGTTCATTGCAATCTATAAAATAATTGGCACAGTCTACAAAAAGTGCTTTCAAATCTTTTTATTTATTCTGTAATGAACAGAAGATAAATTATATCCTGATAAATAAAAAACTTTTCAATTGCAAGATTTCTTCTAAACGAGATGTTTCTTTCATAATATACTGAAAGATTTAAATTACTCTTCGCATTTCAATCAAATAAAAATGTAATAAAAGTTTAATAAGAATTCAAAGAGAATTACAGAATTTCAGGGTCGCCCTAAACCCTTAAGATAATATAAATAAAACAAAATAAAAGTAAACTCAAAAATTAAAATCAGAAGAATATTCCATTTATTAGCGAATTAAGCCTCTTAAATCGATTCGGGTTTTAGCCACATCCATAATACGTCTACAAATATGCATTGCTCAACGTAATATTTGAATCACATAATCCAAAGGCAATTTTACTGGAGGAGGCATAACAATTTTTTCGAAAAACGTTCTTGTTTTTTTTGTAATAAAAAATTGAGCGTTTTTTGAGCTTGTGAAATGCAACGCGCCAGATAACACTGTATGCCGGGCTCCAGTCACCCGGAAAACTTATCATTATATTTTATCAGAAGTTTTAGGCTCCGGAAGCCACGGTCATGGTTCCTTAAAGCAACCGATCCTGACGCAACTGGAACGTTTTCGTCATCCACTTCTGCTCCTTCTGTCCTAGAAGGTAAGCAAGAGCGGGAAATTTACGCGAGACAACATCGTTCAACGCTGTTCCTTGGAGTCAGGTCTCTAGCCGCGGATGACCTTACGCGGCAGATGGAACAGTTGGAGATGAAGGTTTCACCTCCGGATACATTTTTAGAGCTACCAATCTTTGTAGAATGTTATGAGGAACAGTGTTGGCGGACCAGATAAAGTGATCCCAGAAGAACAGCCTTTTGCATTCGGTTCGCGATGGAATGAGCCTGACGCTGGCAAGCTGGAATCTCGTTGAGTTGTCTAAGAAATGAAGCTTTCATACCTTCAAGACAGCCTATTATGAGAACTACAAGATGGACTTTGTAGCCTTGGTATAGTTTGGTAGAAAATTAATAATTTTGCTTGAAAATTCAATTACTTGATTAAAACTTGAACTCATTTGTTAAAAATTCATTTTTTTAAGATTCGATTTTTTTTTATTTAATTTTTTTAACTACAAACTTGAGTACTTGGTTGAAAATTCCTCTTTTTTATCCATTATTTTTTTTTAATTGATAATTTAAGCAATTTATTTGAATATTCCACAATTTTAGTTAAAAATGTATTCATATCTTCCGCGGTTGAAAATTCAACTATTCCAGTTGAAGATTCGCCATTTTAGTTTAAAATTCATCACTTTGGTTGAAAATTGAACTATTTTGACGAAAATTCTTTTTTTGATGTTGTGAAATGAATTTTAAACTGGTTATTTGACTATTCCATTTTTGGTTAAAAATTTATTTTTTCATTTAAAAATTTACTTGGTTGAAAGTTTATCTTTTTTATTTAAAAAGTCAGGTGTTTGGTCGAAAATTTGTCTTTTTTGGTAGAAAATTAATAATTTTGCTTGAAAATTCAATTACTTGATTAAAACTTGAACTCATTTGTTAAAAATTCATATTTTTAAGATTCGATTTTTTTTTATTTAATTTTTTTAACTACAAACTTAAGTACTTGGTTGAAAATTCCTCTTTTTTATCCATTAATTTTTTTTAATTGATAATTTAAGCAATTTATTTGAAGATTCCACAATTTTAGTTAAAAAATGTATTCATATCTTCCGCGGTTGAAAATTCAACTATTCCAGTTGAAGATTCACCATTTTAGTTTAAAATTCGTCACTTTGGTTGAAAATTTAACTACTTTGATGAAAATTCGTTTTTTTTTTGTAAAATTAATTTTTTAAACTGAAGATTTAACTATTCCATTTTTGGTTCAAACTTTTTTTTTATTTACAAGTTTACCTAGTTGGTTGAAAATTTATCTTTTTTATTTAAAAATTATGTGTAGTCAAAAAGTGTGCCGTGAAAAATTTACTTCATTTTTAAGCAATATTTCCAGTTTTCTTTCCTGTTATTTTAAAAATATTAAAAATGAGCTTCAATGTTTATTTTAAATGTTATTCTTTTGTACATAAATTAGCAATACTGAATTTATAGAATCCAATAAGAAAATCTAAACATTTTTGGTTCAAAGTTCATTCTTTTCGGTTGAAAATTAATCTGTTTCGGTTAAAAATTCACTTTTTTGTTGAAAATTCAACTATTTGGTAGAAAATTGATGTATTTTATAAAAAAAAAAAATGTTCGTAGAAAATCCATTTTTGTAGCAACTGTCCCGTTAAAATTTAAACTGTTTCGGTTCAAAATTAAACTGTTTTGGTTAAAAATTAATCTGTTTCGGTTCAAACTTAACTTTTTTGTTGAAAATTCAACTATTTTGTAAAAAATTCAACAATTTGATGGAAAATTGATATATTTTATGAAGAAAAAAAAATCTTTTAGTAGAAAATCCATTTTTGTAGCAACTGTCCCGTTAAAAATTAAACTGTTTCGGTTAAAAACTAATCCGTTTCGGTTAAAAATTAACTTTCTTGTTGAAAATTCAACTGTTTTGTAGAAAATTGAACAATTTTATGGAAAATTGATATATTTTATTTGAAAAAAAAATCTTTTAGTAGAAAATCCATTTTTTTAGCAACTGTCCCGTTAAAAATTAAACTGTTTCGGTTAAAAATTAATCTGTTTCGGTTCAAACTTAACATTTTTGTTGAAAATTCAACTATTTTGTAGAAAATTCAACAATTTGATGGAAAATTGATATATTTTATAAAAAAAAAATCTTTTAGTAGAAAATCCATTTTTTAGCAACTGTCCCATTAAAAAGTAAACTATTTCGGTTCAAAATTAATCTGTTTCGGTTCAAACGTAACTTTCTTGCTGGAAATTCAACTGTTTTGTAGAAAATTCTGATTTTTGGCTCGAAAATTCAACAATTTGATGGAAAATTGATGTATTTTATAAAAACTTAAATTTTTTTTGCTAAACAATCAATTTTTTTGTCACAAATGCAACTGTCACTTTAAAAATTAATTTCCTTCGGTTTAAAATTAATTTTTTGTTGAAAATTCAACTATTTGGTAGAAAATTCAACAATTGGATGGAAAATTAATGTATCTTACAAAAAATTCCCTTTTTTTAGTAGAAAATCCATTTCTTTGTTAAAAATACAACTGTTTGGTTGAGAATTAATCAGTTTTAGTTCAGGATTTAAGTTTTTTGTTGAAAATTCATTTTTGTTGGTTAAATCCTTAGTTACAAGTTGAAGGAGTTTCTTAAAAGTTCAATTCTTTATTGAAGATTCATAACTTTAGTCTAAAATTAGTTTTTTTTTTATTATTAAAAATTAATTTTTTTAACTGAGAATTTAACTGTTTTGTTAATTGATTGGTTGAAAATTCAGTTTTTTTTTAAACTTAATATTCTGGAGTTGAAAATTCAACAATTTGGTAGAACCTTTAACAACCTGGATTTAGCGCTGGTTTTGGGGCTGGCCTTGACGTTAAATCCAGAGACTCGGAACTATTTTGTCTCTCTCCTGTTTCTCCCTCTGTTTCATCACTCAGTGCACACCACACATCCCCCCGCAAACGCCCCTCACGTATCCCCACGGCGCGCCGTCAATTCTCGGAAGCGCAAAATCCAGGGGAGCTAAATCCAGGTTTCACTGTAATTTTCAACCAGAATAATGAATTTTCAACCAAAAGAATAATTATACAACGTTTTTAAATCATTAAGATTTTCTGTAAAATCTATAACAATATGTTGAAAAATGAAGCGAGTTTTTCCCTAAAGAAAGGGTAATGTTTAATGTTTTAATTATTTTAAATAACTCATTACTACACTCCACTACAATTAAATTATAATTTTAGTTTAAAAATTAATATTTGAATTAACTTTAGATTAATTTAAATATAGAACCAATAAAGTGTGAATTATTTAATTATATGTCATTATAGTCATATTATAGTCAGCTTTGACACATGAAATCGTTTAAAGCTTCTCGTTCGATCGACAAAGTTAAGTGGCGCTTGACTTGTTTATACTCGGATGGGGGCCATTGTACTAGATGTAGTGTATTTTTATCGGCTCTTAATAAGCCTGCTTTCACTATCGAAGTAATAATACAGGTAACTATTAATGCATGCATGTATGGATGATGTGATGATAGTTCAAATTTTTTTGCGTCCGAGAAGTAAACGATACAAATTTTAGAAACAAAACAAATGTGAACTTTTTTTGGTTACTTTACGACTCTTTTAAACAGTTATTTATTGCTAGAATTAGGGGTGTGCAAAAAACTCGAAACTCGAAGTTCGAACGAGTCGAGTCGAGCTTGTTAGCTTTCGAGTCGAGTTGAGCTGAGCTCGATCCGGTTCAAGACGATTCGAGTCGAGTCGAGATCGAGCTTTCCAGAAAACTCGTAACTTTTCGAGCACTCGGATGTCTTCGAGAACTCGAAACTTTCGATAACCCGAATGATTCCGAGAACTCGAACATCTTCGAGAATTCGAAACTTTCGAGTACTCGAATACTTTCGAGCTACTCGAAAGTTTCGAGCTGCTCGAAAGTTTTAGGTTCTCGGAACTTTTGAAAATAACAAGAATTTTTTCAAACCCGATACTGCGAGGTTTTTCGGATTGCTCACAGCGATTTTGATATAAAAATTAAAAATGCAAGATTTTTTACCCAAAACGATGACCAAATTCTGTAAAGATTCAATAATCTGGCGATATCCCTGAATATAATACATTTTTTCAAAATTTTGACTAAATTTATGATCAGAAGGCCGCAAAAAACTCCAGTATACTGAGTCTCATGGAAATCCTTCAGTTTATTAAATTGTTCATCTGTCGTTAGCAATTCGAGAAACCCCCTAGTAACGGGTTTGAAGAAATTATTGTTAATTTCAAAAGCATCGAGAACCCGAGACTTTTGAGCAGCTCGAAACTTTTGAGTAATCGAATGTCTTCGAGAACTCGAAACTTTCGAGTACTCGAATTTCTTCGAGTACTCGAATGTCTTTGAGAACTCGAAACTTTCGAGAACCCGAAACTTTCGAGTACCTCGAAATTTTCGAGCGAACTCAAGCTCGACTCGACTCGAAAAAGTCGGCTCGACTCGACTCAAGGTTTCGAGCTTTTTGCACACCCTCAGCTAGAATACAATGGTAACGTCCATTAATTACGTAAGAAGGATTTTTAAATTTTAGATCACCTCCCCCTATTGTAAGATTTTATATTTTTTACTGAATATATCAACAAAATATCAATTATTTTCACTGTAAACGAGATTTAAGGGATTTCAAAAGATTTTAAAAATGTCCAGTGATTTAAAAAGATTTCAATGGATTTCAAAATATTTCAGGGCATTACAAAAAGTTAAAAATATATATATTTGACCTTCAAAAATGAAGTTGAACAACAAATTTGCCTTTTTCCATAGAAAATTTTTTTTAATCAAAAAATTTTAAAACAAAATTTTTTGAGTTAGGAGCTTGGGGATTTTTCTTCAATGATCTTAAGATTAAAAAGTAAAATTTAATTTTTTATTGTTAGAAATAATCGTTAGAAGATCGATGCGCGTGCGCAAGTGTCATTGGGTATGCTGGAGCACTTAAGGCCATGTGACGAGTGGGTCACGTGACCGGCTTCCTACGTTACCGACACTGTTTTTATTTGTAAACTTATTTTCACACGAATAGCCACATCGAGTTGAAAACTTGGAATAATAAATAATAAGCACTAAGAATACGCAGCTCTGGTCCTACATTTTTATAATTATGAAAAAAGCAACCAAAAAAATGACTTACCAAAAACTTTATTCATATTCATAAAAATTTAGGACCAGAGCCGCGTTCCTTAGTGCTTCTTATTTATTATCCCAAATTTTCAACTCGATGTGGCTATTCGTGTGAAAATAAGTTTGAGTTATAGCATATTCAGAATCAAAAAAAAAAAAAAAAAACGAAAATTAACATTTTGAGCCAAACAACGCACGATATCAAAAAAAGTCAAGAGGAGAAAAACGTTGCTTTTTGGAAACGCTACAAGATCATCATAACAACTTTTTTAATTTTCTTGAAAAATCGAAAATTCAAATTTTGATCACACAAAAAATAATGAAAAATAAAACATTCCGTTTTGCTGTCAAACTATGGAAGATACGAAAAAATATGAGAAGACCAAAATTATGCAACGAACAAATATCTACAAAGGCCATAGCCGGGTAAGCATAGGTGAAATGCCCAGGCTTGTTTTTGATTCATATTTTAGGAGTAAGTTCCTACTATTAGAGGACCAATTACCAATTTTGATGGCTCATATTTATGTTATATAGGGTATTATGACAACTATGAAAAAAATTAGCCATCAATTCCGTCTACGAAAAGGGGCTAAACAAAATTATTGTAATTTTGTAACAATTTTTTTGTAATCAATTTTTGGTGCCTACAACACCATTTTTTTCTGTAATATACTCATGTCCAAGGTAAAAATATATATTTTTTCGGATAAGATAAGAGATAAGATAAGATAAGATAAGATAAGAGATAAGATAACATTATTTTAAAATATGAAGACAAATTTAATGAGAAAATAGTGAAATTTCTAATGATCAAAATAAATATAAGAAATTGATATTTCAAGGAAAAAATCAGTAAGAGCTTTTTATCCATATTCATTCATAATGCATAACTTGAAAGAAGCAGCAAAAAACTATAAAACTTCAATTTTTAATAAAAATGCATTTATTGCGGAAAAAATCCATTACCTATTGCCGTAAAAGGATTGTTTTTAAATATCATTTCATCATCATTAACAATTTTGAATAAGAATTTAGTTTAGGGAGCGTTTACATATTACGTAACATTAAAGTGACCATTCGTCCTGTATTTTGCAGAACAGTCCCGAATTTGAACAATGTGTCCTGCGAAGGCAACTGTCCTGCAAAACGTCCTGTAAAAGACGATTTTTTGCAAAACGTCCCGCAAAAGGGGTTTTTCTACTTCGACGCTTCTGAGTTCCTCTCTAGGTTCTTGACCAATCTTTATGATTTCAAAATTACGTGTGATATAATATATTTGAATTAATTTGTTTCATGACTCAAGACTTTCAACTTTGTATATCAAAATTTTTATATAAATAATTTTACCTGATCATAACATTTTCTCTGAATGTTTCTGAACATTATTTATAGAAGAGAAATTCTAAATTGTAAATGATTGTTCAATAATGGGAAATAATTCTGTTCTTAAGTTTTCAGTACCACCCTATAATTCGTAAGTTTTCTTACATATCTAAAGAGATAAGAAAAATTAAATAATGGGCAAAAACTCATTTTGAAGAATTCGAAAAAAAAGAAGTTTTTTAATTATGAAAGATTTTAGGAGACTAAATTTTTCAAGATTTATGGGAAAATTTTTGTTGGCTTAGGCTTTATTTTAGAAGAATAATTTTAGGTTTTGAAGATTCCAAAATTTGCGGAAAAAGAATATGGATGACTTTTTCAGACAATTTTCTTCATTTTTCAGGATTTAAAACATTTTAAGGTAAGCTGGATTTTGCAGGGTGACAAGAGAATGAAAAACTGTTCCTAAGATTCATGCAAAAATTTTAAATGATTGTTTTGTAATGAATTCTGAGAGAAAATTTAAAAAGAATACAACATTTTTTTAATTATTTCCAAAAATATTTAAAAAGAGTGTAAAAGATTGTCAAGAAAAATTTTGCAATTCTGCCATATTACATAATTTTGGAAAACATGTGAGTAAGTTTCAGAGATATTTAGAAGTTTTGAAACGATTCAAAAATAATTAAAACGTATGTACAGATGTTTTAAAACTTTTAAAAAGGTTTTACGGAAATGAATAAAATTTTTTTAGGTTTTTAGGAAAAATTAAAAGAATTTTTTATTTCTTGAAAGTTTTTTTAATTTGCAGAATTAAAAAAAGATACAGGAAAAATTTGAATAATTTTTAAAGATTAGAAGGTTTAGAAGGTCTGACACGATTAAAAAAAAGTTTTCTTAATATTCGTGTGAAAATTTTAACTAATTTTTTTTTAAAAGATGAACTTTAAGAGAAAATTCACAAGAGATTTTTAAACATATCAAACGATTTCCTGAAATTTCAAAAAAGATTGTAGAAGATTTCGAAGCAAAATGTTTTAATTTGGTAAGATTGAAAAATAAAAAATTAATCGAATAAATTCAAGAAATATTGAGTAGAATTGAAGAGATTCAAAAAGAATTCATATGATTTTTCAAAATTTTAAAAAAATTTCGACTCAGTTAAAAATATTTTGAGAAATTGAAGACGTTTTAAATAGATTTGAAATATTTAAAAACTTGGAAACGTTTCCAAAAATTTATCAAATATTTCTTGATTTCTTTCCTTTGCCAGGTCGCCACCGCTTACCTCTTCCACTCACACCTGGCAAGCACCCATTTTTACGTTCACCAGAGTAAGTTGAACCTGTCAGGTGAAAAATTTTCCTTTTTCCGATGATTACACCATTTATGTCATGGGCTCTTGGTCTATAAGGCCTTTTCAAGATATTTAAATAATTTCAGTGAATTTTGAAAGATTTTGAAGAATTTGAAATGTTTTTAGGGTATTTTAACAAATTCTAAGGAATTCCCAATTCATTTCAGTAATTTAATTGGACTTCAGAGGATTTAAAAAATATCGAGTGATTTTGAAAGATTTAAATAACTGAATACATATTTTAGGAAAGTATTTTAGAGAATTTCAGAAGATTGCAAGGAATTTTGGATTTATTTCAATTATTTGAAGAACTTTTTAAAGATTAGGAATATCTTAGGGAATTTTAAAAAAATTAGAGGTTCTGAAAATTTTTAAAGTTTTCCTTAAGATTCCAAGAATTTTTTATTTTACAGTAATTTAATTGATTTCAGAGGATTTGAAATATTCTAGAGTAATTTAAAATATTCCAAGGTATTTTCGAAAGCTTTGAGACGTTTTAAGTGATTTAACAAATTTTAAAAGGTCTTGAAATATTTAATGACTTCAATGATTTTTTTTTATTTGAATAATTTGATGGAATTTCAAAGGATTTTAAATACTTTACGCTGGTTTTTAAATTTTTATTTGATATTAAAGAGATTTAAAAAATTTCAAGAATCCAAGGAATCTTTAATCAATTTCAGAGGATTTAAAATATTTTGGAGTATTTAAAAAAATGTCGAGGCATTTAAAAAAAGATTTCAAGTTTCAAGGAATTTAACAAAAGTTTTAAGGTTTGAAAACTTGTAAATTATGTTAAAAGATTCCAAGGAGTTTTCAGTGTATTTCAGTAACTCAATTAATTTCAGAGGATTTGAAATATTCTTGAGTATTTTAAAAGATTCCAAGGCATTTTCGAAAACTTTAAAAAGTTTCAACTTTCAATTCATTTTCAAATATTTCAAATAAATATGTAAAGAATTTGAAAAGACTCCATGGAATTTCCAAGATATTTCAATAATTAAAAGTAATTTCAAAAAATTGTAAAAGATTTGAGAACTTTTAGATTATTTTAATAGATGCCAAGACATTTTCGAAAGTTTAAAAAAGTTTTAAGTGATTTTTAAAGAATCGAAGGATTTTTTTTTATTTCAATAATTTGAAAGAATTTCAAAGGATTGGAAGTATTTTAGGGTGTTTTTAAAAATTACAAGGGATTTTGAAGAGCTTTTTTGAAGTATTTTAAATATCTCAGGGTATTTTGAAAGATTCTAAGAATTTTTAAGTTTATTTCAGTAATTTATTGTTACTTATAGGATTTGAATTATTTTATGGTTTTAAAAGATTTTAAGGCATTTTCAAGAGCTTAAAATGTTTCAATTGATTTCAAAAGATTTCAAAGGTTTTGAAAACGACAAGAGTATTTTAAAAGAGTATGAGGAATATTTAATTGGTTTCAGAGGATTTGAAATATTTTAGATAATTGATTTCGGCAACCTGATAGGATTTGAAATTATATAAAATGTTTCAGGTTACTTCAGAAGATTCCGAAGCACTCTCAAGAGACTTACAAATTTTAAGGGATTCCAAAAGATTTCAAAGTTGTTGAAATATCTTACGGTATTTTTAAAACATTTCAGTAATTTGAACTGATTCAATTCTTCTTCTTTTTTCCTTTGTTACATATTTATCTGTCTCTAATGAGCCGAAAAGGAGGTAGTTTGGGAATATAATTTTGATTTGTGAATGTATATCATGCTCTTTTTGCATGAAATTATTCATAAGAAAGTTGAATTCATTTTGATCTCAAATTAAAAAAAAAAAACGATTTTAAGTATTTGAGGGCTTTTTCAAAGGGCTCTTTGAGATTTTCCTCTGATTTTCTTTGAGCTCCGTATACTTTTGTATTTTGACGTGCTGATTACGAATATGAAAGTGAAAATTGACGCAAATTTGATTTTCATGGTGATAACCATAAAAAACCGATAAAATCATGGTTTTTTGCTTTTATCTCAGTAATTATTCAAAATGCAGAAAAATGTTTACAATAAAAGTTGTAGATCTCCTCGTGATGTACATTTTATGTTTCTAGAATTTTTTCATACGAGTGATAATTTACGAGAAAATCAGTAGGAAATCGATTTACATGTTAAAAAATTAATAAAATACATAAGCCCATACATCCATTAGTTTCGGCTTGACGCTTATGTATTTCGACGCGCTAATTGTGAATATGAAAGTGAAAATTGTCGCAAATTTTATTTTCATGGTGAAATAATCAAAAAACCATAAAAATAATGTTTCTTTGGGTTTAGTCCTGAATGGTGAGAGATTAGAGCAAGTTGACAAATACATATATCTGTGTAGCCTATTCACTAGCGACGGAAAAATTTAAATGCAATTTTTGTACATCTCCTTGTTCTTTAAGGATGTTTAAAAATTTTCGATCATGTTTTATATTTTCTTTAGTTTCGAACATTTTTTTTCTTATACTAATCCCGGTCCTGATATAGTAAGTTACCTTTTACAATTAATACAAATTATTATTCAAACCTAGCTTTAGCTTAACTTATTTAAATTTAAGCTAATTATATTTTTGTATACCACTAGTGTCTAATTGAGCGGTAGGATCGGCCGGAATGAACTCAAAATTATTAGAATAGTTGCTAGAAGCACTGAAAAGATCGTTTCTGGCATTAACAATTTTTTTTTTATTTCAAAAAATTTGTAACATTTGGGCAAGTTAATTGAAAATTTCCAAAGTTTAATTTTTTAAAAATTTTTTGTGTTTGAAAAAAATTTGTTTCCAATTTTTGTTGGGTATTAAATAACCATAGATGGTAAAAAAATTAAAAAATAAAGTTTTTTCGTCAAAGTATAATATTTAAAAAAATGATGAAATATGCAATTTTGTTAATTTGTACCGAAAGTAGCAAACAAAATGCTTTTATTTTTTTATTCCTCTTTTTAACAAACTAAAGAAACACGTACATATTTTTAAGCTTGAAACAAACAATTTTTCTATTTTTTACGGATCCTGCGTAAACGAATTTTTACGAATTTTGTGTAAAAATGGCTCATGTTTCAGGATCCGTAAAAAATATGAAAAAATTAGTCTAAAACTTAAAAATATGTAACGTGCTTCCTCAGTTTAATAAAAAGAGCATAAAGAAATATAGAAAATAAATATTTGTTTTTGCAAATTGGAAATATTACATTTCAACAAAAAACAAAATTCTTACTTTTTTTTTCATCTATGGTTATTTACTGTTATTTATTTCCATACACTCCAACCAAAATAAAATTGAAAAAAATTACATACACAACAAATTAAACAAATTAAAAAATTGAAAATTTCAGTCGACTTATTTGATGGTGAGAATTTTTTTTTTAATTTGTTCGTAATGCCATAAAGAAACTTTTCAGTGCTATTACCAATGCGCATCTAATTATTTTAAGTTTTTTTCAGTCCTCCTTATTGAACACATAGTGGGACAAAAAAAAACTTCGTGGCACAATTGTTTTTCAGAAGACAAATGTTATCCGATTTAGAATTGAAAAAAAGTCTAACAAAATTCCTCATCAAACTATCATGGCCGATTTTTTGAAAGTTTTAAATTATTTTGTTATTTAATAAAAAAATTAAAGTAAAGGAAATGCTGACTCATGAAGTATATCGTTTTTAATCAAATATGTACTTGGATTTTTTTAAGTACCTAAGAAAAGAGCTACTATCCAAAAGAAATGTTCAATAGCAACGCTAATTTTAAAAAATGTATTTAATTTATTATAAACAAACGAGTCAATGAAAATGGATGTGTAGATATTGGCAGCGATTCGTCACTTGATTCGTAACTAAATATGAATAATTCATTGGCAACAAATTTCTTAGTTGAATAAATGAAAGTTAATAAATAATTTGTTATTTTGTAAAAAAATTTTGTAAACATTATCCACATCTGGTATTTATGGCGGAATAAATAAATTTGTTGTAAAGACTCGATCATATGTTGCGTGAAAATGAAACCTAAGTATCATGTTTGGTCATCCAATAAAAATTGATAATTGTTTTAATAATGTTAGCTAACAAATGCACTATTAAGGTATTTTGGGATGTATAAACTTGGTTCTATCTATGCAATCGACTTTATACAACTAACTTATACATTTTTAAGGACATCTAAGGGTAGGGGAATTAGGAAAAATTGGGAGAGTGAAATTAGGGAAAATGAGGACAAACAGGGGTAGTTAGGGTAAATGTAAGGTAGAGAAGTAGGAAAAATAATGAGAAATAAGGTGAGATTAGACATAGGAAGTAGGGAAAGTGAGTAGAAGTGAGGGAAAGTAGGGGCATTGATTGGAAGTGAGGGAGGGTAGTGAGGGTAGTGCAGGTGAGTAGGTATGGAGAAGTGAGGGCTGGAAAGGGAAGTACGGGAATAGTTGTGCTAGCTGGGAAAGTGAGGAGAGGGTGAATAAGAGGATGATGAAGTTGCGAAAAGGAAGGGTGATGCTTGGGGAGTGGAAGTAGAGGATGTAGAGATAATGAGGGGAAGTGGGTTAGGGGAAATGAGTGGAGGTAGGGGATTAAGGGGAAATTATGAGAAATTAGGGGAAATTATACAGAAGAAGAAGGGGAAGTGAGTGATGATTGGAAGTGAGGGTGGGTACTGAGGGGAAGTGAAGGGTGGGCTAGCAGGGTAGATCGGGTGAGTGCAGGAGAGAAGTGAGGGCTGGGGGAGGAAATTAGGAAAGGAGAGTGCGAGGGGTCAACCACTCCAATATTCCTCGTACACTCACGAAATATTCCCATATATTCTTTCAATATTCCCAGATATTCTTGATATTCTTTATATTCACACGAAAGTTTCGCCGACCTGTCGTTGTGATTTCGTCGTGTCCTGTGACCACTCATCTCACGGTTGTGAGACGTGGTCATGAATGGGATTTACCGCGGTCTTACTAGGAGTTGATGTCATTTTTTAGATGACAGTTGCTCCCTGTGGGACCCTGCGGTGGTTGTTAACCTTTAGTTTTTTAATTATATATATATATACCACCCATCTCACGGTTGTGAGACGTGGCCATGAGTGGGATTTACCGCGGTCCTACTGAGAGCTGGTGTCATTTTTTAGATGGCAGTTGCTCCCAGTGGGACCCTGCGGTGGTTGGTAACCGTATTTTTTAATTATATATTTGTCTACTTGAGGCAAGAATCTTTAAATATAAATTTAGTAGTTAAATTTTCCGTAATAACTATTTTTTTAACCAGAGATTAAACGTATTCTCAAACAGATACTGAAATTTTCTACCAAAATGGTTAAATTTTCTAATTTTCAACCAAATGTACGAACAAGGTGTTTTATCGTAATTTGATTTATGATATAACAAGTGTACGAGTCCTCCCCCACCCTTCACCAAAAAGCAAAATAGTTTAATTTTCAATGATATCATCAAAATTGCTCAAAGTTTAATAATTGGAATTTCATCACAAAATTTAATATTAATTGATATAATGTACACATCTATGAAGAAGTTTTTGCATTTCCTGAGTTCCCAAGCCACACTTACAGTTCACTATATTACAGACGAAAAATACTTATTTCTTATTCAAAATGAGTGAGCGCCTTATTTCAGATAGTTTGTACACTTAAATTTAGTTGCTTGCTTAATTCAGGTAAAATCTGAAATTTACTAGAATATAACCCTGATTATTTGTTTTTATATTGAAATAAATCAATCATGATACATATAGTTAGATGTGGATTATTAACTGTTGGATACGGAAAATATGCATATGCACATGTACGAGTACAGACTAATAAGTAGACACATTCACGGGCCACTCTTGCAACTCCACATATTGGGGACTTAAATGTTACCAATCTGTGATTTCGAGGGTTGCTGAATTTTTAGTTCTGTTTTGTTTTCACGGAGTTTGGAATGTGACGTTTGATCTTTGAAAATGAAATGCAAGAGGTGGGGAAGGTAATGCAGAGCGTCATTACTGAAAAGGCTATGCAACACGTTTCCCATAAAAAATTGTAATCTTTTGGCAATATGTTCACTTTGGAGGATCTTATAGATAAATCCAATGCAAGCTTTAAGGGTACCTTGAAGCTTGGTTTCCAGCTCATCAGTAATATTTTTTATTGCTGTCGAGCTGTTGGAGGACTCTAAAATTTTCCCTCGAAATATACGAAACTTGTTATTTTCTAGTAAACGTGCGACTAACAATTTAGACTAAACCTTACACAGATTTCAAAAATTTGCAGAAAAACGCTTGACCTGCCAGAGAAAGAGCTTTGCAACTCTTATATTTTTAAATAAAAAATAAATAAAAACCTGTTTCGATCTCTTTCTACTTAACTTCATTAAATCGTGGAAGAAACACCTAAAAAAATATACCATCTGTAAAAAACTCCTGTAAACGTAACAAAGTGCTTTCCTTTGAAAATTGCATATAATATACTAAAAACTGTATGAATTTTGTGCATTTTCCTTGTTTGTGAAGTACGCAAGTACTTTCGACTTCTTGTTATGCTATGTCCAACTCTAAAAGAAACATGTGGAAAAAAAACATTTCCAAGAAATCTCTCATTGAATGGGCAAAAATCTGTTAATAAAAAAGTTAACCCATATACGAAATGCGGCATAAATTTTACAAATTTAATTTAAAAAAAGTACTTTCAAGTGCTTTTAAAATTTTATCGAACCGTGAAATGAACATCCTGAAAGGAACAATCACTTTCTTACAGGCCAGTATGAAATAGGCGGTCTGCTCTCTAGAAAGACTGACCGAAAATAGAAAAAAATGCATAGCTCAAACATATTCTGTTAAAGCAAAGCAAAGTAAGATTTGCAGTCCTTATCCGGCTCTATTAAATCATAGAAAGCTCATGCGGAGAGAAGCAATTAGCTTTGAGATCAAAATGACCAAAAGTGGATTTCAAGGGTGGCCGGAGAAAATTATGGATTCATTAAACTATTTTTATCGTGTAATAAGGCGCTAATCAATACTTGTTCGTGCTGGATGGTTTTCCTCAAAAATACGAGTAAAAGAGACGTATACTAGACCAGACTAGACTACACTATAACACTACAAAACTCGTGGGACTTACGCCCTCATGTACTTTAATTTTATATTTTACTCATTTCCAAGCCGAATCAGGACCACAATCTTCTGCAAGGACATGAGTTAGGTAAAAATTATTAGTTCAAGTCAATGAAACAAATTTCAGGAATTTCGCACTTACGCCCGTATGCACTTTTACCCCTCACTTACTCTGCTCCAAATTATATCAGTCGACAAGGACGTATCATCAATTAATTCCTTAAATGCTCAGAAATAAGTAAACTCCTCAAATATTTGAAGCCGTTATTTGATATAACCATGTATATATGCATACATATAATATTTCGGATATTTCAATTGAACATTTTGGCTGTTACAGAGTAACATTTCACTTTTTAATATCTACAGGTACTAACTTTGAACATCTAGATTTTGTTGTCCTATAGTTAAACATAAAGTATGTTTTAACCCTGAACATCTAGATGTTACGTTTAAACATCCATTTTTCTCTGTGTGGAAGGATAGAATTCAAAAATAGAATCTTTCTTTTTGGAACGTAAAATTAAAGAAAAGACACCTTTTTACTAGTTGAAAAAGAGATGATTTAAAAAAAAAAACACTTTCTTTAGTTTGAAAGGGAAAAAGTAAAGAAATTTATATTTTTGCTCCTTAAAAGGTGAAACATACCTTTTACTGCTTGAAAAGGAGAAAGTTGAGGAAATTGAATTTTTTTCTAAAAGGGAGAATATTGATAAAATTGGAAAAATTCTGCTTAAAAAGTGAACCAATTAGAGAGAAAAAAAATTTCTTCTTGAAATGGGGAACATTAAAAAAAAGGAACTTTATTTGATTATAAAGAGCATCCAAGAACTGAAACGTTTGTTCTGCTTGGTAATATTAAAGAAAAAATAACATTTTTCTGTTTGAAAGAGGGACCGCTAAAGAAGGAAATTTTTTTTTTCTCGAAGGGTGGAAAATTAAATTCATTAAACTTATCCCTACATGAAAGGAGGAAAATTAACTAATTGAAATGTATTTCGCTTTGAATGGAATTCAAAGGAATTAAATATATTCATATTGCATTATCACTATTAGCACAACTCTATAACTATTTATGATGTACAGCGCCACTAGAATATTTAAAAATCTGTTCACGATTTCCAGTAGTGACCTTTTTACACATCGATAGAAAATTTTCCTACATTCTTAAAAAGTCTCTTTCATAAAACCCGACTGGCGCCTCAACAATGTCATATTTCATCTAAATTCAAAGCAGAAGTAAGAAATATATTCAATAAAATGATTGATTTCCGGAAAAAAGCATAATGTTAGAAAAATCTAATTGCCCCCAATTAGTCTCAAGATGATAAAATTTACCTAATTCATGCAATACGTGTAATTAAATCAACTAAGTAATAAATTTTTTTGCCAATGACAAAGGCCTGCAAAAAAGTTGTTTTCTATGGCATGTCGATATTGTCGAGCTTTGATAAATTATTTATTGCGTCTTTAAAGACCTCGTTCGTTCATATTAATTTTCGAGTTTAATATGCAGCAGCCAGTGATAAGTAGAGGCGCACGGATCATTAGTAAAGTTTAATTGACGTGAACGCGTTTAATGCGATGGATCGTGCACGATATTTAGAAACTGAGTGAGTTACGACTTGTAGATCTATGATATGCTGGTAGTGTATCGATCCTTGTTGGGCGTTCGTCGTTCTGCTCAAAGCAAGATAAATGTATCGAGTTATCGGACACTTTCTTGATAGAAAACCCAATTTTTCATGCGATAGGGAGTTGAATTTTCGACCATAAAAGATTTTATACCAAAAGGGATAAATTTTTAACCCAAAAAGACAAACTTTCAACAACACCAAAAAATCAATTTTACTCTCTAAATCCGAATTAGTAGAAATGTTACTAATGCAGTAGCATTGTATCTGACTCTTAAATTAGTAATTTTATCAGTTTCTACTAAATGAAATGGTAAGATTTATGTCACTAAATAAATTAGTAAGGGTATTCTACTAATCTGATTAGTAGTGCGGACTTACTGATTCAATGAGTAGCAATGAATTGCTATGGAAACATAATTTATTAATTTTTTAAATACTTTCTGCTGGTTTTTGAGTTTTAATTGAGAAACGATAATGTTTTCATAATTTATATTCTAGTTTATATAGTTATGTTAATAATAATTGTGCATGAACGATGTAATATTTAAAACTGAAACGGTATTGGGATCCGCTGCGCTACAATACACCATCTACTTTTTCAGTGCGGACAAAATGTGAACTCGTGAAATCAGGTAGAATAATAATTAATATATGAAAATTATTATTATTGTATCAAATCTTTTATAGAAAATAAACTGAGATTTTTATTAAAATTGTAATCATTTGTTCAAAGCAAAAGAAAATGTTTCAAACTTATCACTTTTGAGGCAACACTTATAATCATTAGATCCAGTTTTCCTGAGCGACAAAAATGATTATTAAACCTAAATTTTAAACAGAATTAAAAACTCTTTTGTCCTCAAAAAAGTATTTTTTGAACCACCCTATTGGTAAACTTAGGATAAATTAAAATAAAAGTATCAACATACTTTAAAGAACGAGAATTTTAATTTAGTTTATTTAATTTTTTAAAGTAAAAATTGAACTATTATGTTTGATAATTGATCGTTTTTAGTTGAAAATTCAAATATTCATTATATATATATATATAAAATATACCGTTCGTACACAGTTATATATTTATAATGTCAGAGAAAAAGATTATTCATAATTAACTCGCGCAATTGTTGTATACTTATTATAGTGGTCTAGAAAACATCCTTATTTTTTTCTTCTAAAATGGCTCGATCACCTAAAAAATTTTCCTTTTCGTGTTAAAATGTCCCCTGCATATTGGCAGAATTGTAAAAATACATATTTAGGTACCTCTTAATCCCATTATTTGCAAAAATTTTCTTATGTTATTTTAGTTTCCGCTGTTAATGGATTTTTTTTATACTTTAGAATACAAAGGGATAAAATTCATATGTACCGAAGTAAAATAATACATTAATAGTGGCAATTAAAAAAGCAATTTTGTACAAAAATGTAGTTGAGAGATTCCTAAATAAATATAATTTTTTTAATATTGCCAATATTCAGGGGCATTTGGACACCGAAAGGAACAATTTGTAGGGCAGCTATTTTGGGGGGAAAATAAAGCCTTTTCGGAAACTTGAGTCTGGGACACCCTGTATACACATATAAATGATAAATATAAATATTTAATAAAGTCCGAGGCACCTGCAATTTTTGACCCAGCACTATTAGTTTCTCACAAGTAGTGATGCGCCAGTGTGAAACACAACATCACGTGAACCCCATTTTTCGTAGAGTGGTTTAGAAAGATTGCTAAGCGTTTGTTTCGCTACTTTCAAAGCACTTTACTAATTTTCGTTATTTGAATCCATTGCAAAATTGAATACAGCGACTTAGAAATACTGTAATTTTTTGTATGTAAGAGTCTAACATTTTTACGGTTTATTCCAATCAGAGATATTAGTCTGCATTTTCGTAGTCACTATTCGACTTTTTCTAGCCCTACCTTGATTATCCCTAAATTCGTATATTTTATTTCATTTATGGATATGCGTTATGCGATAAAAGAAATATTAATACAAAAAGTCTCTCTGTTTACGCTCGCCAAATTTCGGTGTATCTATAGATACTATTGAAATAAGTTTTGTCTATAGATAAAGCTTATTTCATTAGTCCAAAGCTTTAAAACTAAATATAATAGAAAACAGCATTAAATTCTTAAAAAATACAAGCACTAATCAACATTTGAATGACCTTTTTTATTTTTAGAGAAATATTCATTAATAGCATTTAAGACTACCTTAAGGGCCCATTCAAGTATTACGTATGGACATTTTTCTAGCAATTTCCCGCGAATTTAGACCTGCCCATTAAAGTGTGTTACATAATACTTGAACCTTCCATAACATACAAAATTATTTCATATTAGCTCAGAGCTACTAAACCACAGAAATTAAAAATTGATTTGAATTGGGACAAAACTATACCGCGAGAAATCGAATTAAAAAATCTGGTGATCAGTTACTGTGGTAGAAAACCGTTACTCATTGGCTGTGTAAGGTGAATCAATCAAAGATTTCATTTTCGCGATGTGCCCTCTTATGTTAGAGAGTAATAAGAGAGATTAACATGAAATAATATGTATAATGTATATCAATGTATAAAAATGTTTCTTAGGTTTAAGAACTTGTTATGAGACCCAGAAACTGGGGTCTTGACTCTTGTGAGATTTTGAACTCGTCCAATTTTCTGCTTACCTCACGCGTTTATGCAGAGTCGGCCCTTTGAGCCCTGAGGAACACAGTCATCGCTCAGGGCTCCTTCGCATGGAGGGCCACTCTATCGTCGGTGTGGTTGTAGAGTGTAGAGGAGAGTAGAGGATTACAAGGAGGGAAGAAGCGAGAAGAGGAGAAAGAGATGAAGGCGTAAAGAAGATGGCAAAAACGAGCGGGAGTATAAGTATAAACGAGAGAGATAGAAGAAAAACACATTATTATGCTACGCTGCATCGCTATGCATAATACAGTTTACCGCCTGCGGGCCACACGTCCCACACGGTCCCCACTTATTAAGGTAATCCTTACAATCACGGAAAAATGCCGCTACACCAACTCTAAATAGGTCTCCATTTCTTTCTCTCTTTTTTGATCTTTTTTATCTCATTTTCTTCCTTGGTGCTTTTCCCTTCACTTCTTACGCTTTGTTGGGCCAGTTTACAATGCCTTTGGCAAGAGGTCGAATTTCGTAGGTGCAAAAAATCGAACAGCAAAACATTCCCTCCAGCATAGTACTTAAAAGTACATTAAAGACGAAATAGTTATGGTTCTGGAATGAAAATTGTTTCGCAAATTGGTTTTCAAGGATTCGGCCGGAGAGGCTCGGGTGTCAAACTATATCGTGATGTCGGTGGATGTTTAACTTTCTTGTAAGTTATGAGCATTTAATGTCAAAGGAGATCCAATGGATATTTATTGAAAGCAAATAATATAATTATTATAATCAGTGATTAAAAAAATTATGTGATTTAATGCCCCAATTGTTATATTATATTGTTATATATATATATATATATATATATATAATTATACGTAGATATGAAGGACCACCCTCGTATAAACCCTCACGTAAGGACATAAACGTGCACAGTTGGGCAAGTGAAATATGTGCACGTGCGCAGTTAGGCAAGTTCCATATGTGCACGTGCACAGTTGGGCAAGTTCCATCTGTGCACGTGTATAGTTCGGCAAGTTCCATCTGTGAACGTGCACAGTTGGGCAAGTTCCATCTGTGCACGTGCACAGTTGGGCAAGTTTCGTCTGTGCACGTGCACATTTGGGCAAGTGACCACTGTGCACGTGCACAGTTGGGCAAGTGACATGTGTGCACGTGCACAGTCGGGCAAGTGACATGTGTGCACGTGCACAGTTAGGAAAGTGGCATTTGTGCACGTGCACAGTTGAAACACTGTGCACGTTGAAATTTCGACGTGCACAGTTGTCACTTGCACAACTATACACGTGCACAGATAGTACTTGGACAACTGTACACGTCGAAATTTCGGCGTGCACAGATGGGCTCCTGTGGACTTGGTCGTGCATAGATGGACATGCACAGTTGTCCGTCCAGCCATCGACGTGCACAGTTGGGCACGTGCAAAGTTGCTACGTACAAAGTTGTCCGTCACCCTACTAAAATAAGACCACTGATGGGAGCCCAGATCCATTTGTTTTACATTGAAAATGACAGCACGAAATTATCGAGGGGTGCACAACTCCTGCAATTGGTGTACAAAGTTCATTGCAATCACTCTATTTTCACATTGCAATCACTCTATTTTCACCTTGCAATCACTGCAATCAATTTCACATTGCAATCATGCAATCGGTATGCACACCGAATTTGGAAGTTATGTACCCCTCGGAAATTATCCAATTAAAAAAAAAAGACAGGAAAAAAATGATATCGTAATATTAACATTATGAAAATAAAATTATGCAAGTCATGTATAGGCACGTTAAACTAATGTGCAATCAAAATGAACGTATAGGGCATTATTTCTCAAGTGTACCCACTCAAAAAATCAAATTTGTCCGACCTAAGTCGAACTTGGTGAAAGTTTTGTACTATTGGATACCTGAAGCTTTGAATTTTAAATTTAAATTGATTATAATGAGTCATCGTGAAAGCATTAAATCTATTATTGTATAGTAGTTTATGGGGGGAATATGTTGTTATTTGGATAAATACTTACGGCGAGGGAGCGCGCTAAATATTTTTGGATTTTCGTGGATATCATCTATTTTGGCGATTTTTACTCTTCTAGTGGTGAAAAAAAAATTTCAAGTACAGTTTCAACATGTTTTTTCACGGTCTTTCTATTGGTATGCCAAAGGTTAGCGCTTATGTCCTTATAGAATTCCAAACTTTGGCCCTTATGTGTAATTGTGTCACCGCACTTAAAACTCATTTTCTCCAATAAAAATAAAATTTTACTTTCTGGAAGTGCTTGAGAAAAAAACAACAAGTGAAAAAAGTATTACGTATTTTGTGAATGACTGCTGTGAAAATTAAAAATCCTACTTTTTGCAAGTTTGTGATTCATACTTGTGAAGCACAATTGAAGTATGCAAGCCAAAACGTTGACCACCGTAAGTCGCAGTCATTTACCATGTTCTCTTTGAATTGCTATTTTTTCTAAAATTATCTCAGTAAAGTACTTACGTCAAGGCAAAATTTCGTGAAGTTTATAAATTTTAGACGACTTCAGTTAGAAATAATAAATAAAAAAGTACGCACAATGTACCGTCACGCACCCATGTCCCAACCTACAAATGTAAAGTGAAAAATTGCAAAACAATATAAACACCATTTTTTTAAATATTTGAGATTTACAGATATCATGTATATTAAGTTGAAAAAGATAAATATCGAAAGCACAGTTTAATATTTTAGAGCTGAGGATTTTAAGAATCAGTTCAACGTCTATCCCACAACTTTTTTATTTGATCACGCTGCATTGCTAGATTAGGATATAACTCGCAAATGTAATTATTATTAAAAACATTCATAATGCAGGCTAGAATTACTAATTTCATACTTACGAAGCTTTGAGTATAGCGTGAAAACGATTTATCAACGTTGATTCCAAATAACAGTGAATAATTATCACTATTTTTAAATCATATTTTTACAAAGTCCGAAACGAAATAATCCTCAAAGAATGTGGTACAAGGGAGATACTAGTTGATATATGGGAAAGAAATCAGTTGAGATGGTTCGGACATCTTGAAAGAATGAAAGATGAACGTCTGACCAAACAGGTGTATAAAGGTAAAGTAAATGGCAAAATGCCCAGAGATAGACCGCCGAAAGAATGGTTAGAATCTGGGAATGAGACAATTATCCGAAGGGACATAAGAAGCCATAGAAACACGAGAGTTTGCATGAAAAAATGCATGGACGTGAAGTAAGCTAGAGTAGTATGCCAGGACAGAAAAGTTTGGCGAAAAATAGTTTATAAAAAGAATGTGAGTAGAGTGAATGACGTTTTTAGGTCCAAAAATGCATATCCCGTTGATCTATTTTTTTATTTTTCACTTCAAGGAAGAATATTAGATTTTATTCTTTATCTTTTCTACTATTTGACTTCTACATTTGTTTTAAATAGGGAGGGGGGGGGGTCTAATCGAAAAAAATATTTTTGACACTATTTGACCCAGAGTTGATTATAGCGTAACTTATAGCTTCTAATCAACTAAGACCGTGATAAATCCTACAAGAGGTGCCCCTGTTATCGCAGAAAATCTCGGATCTAGAGGAGAAAACCTCGAAAAAAAATTATAATAAAAATTACAAAAAGAACTTTTCAGCTTTAATCTTAATACACATTATAAACACCGTTGAATACGATTTTTTTTTTAATTTAAAAATTTGATTTACTATTTTTAGACCAACTTTGATATTTTAATCGGATATTAAGTACATTAAATTCTCCATATTAATAATAATAAAATACTTTATTATCATGGATCTTATAGTTATTGCAGTAACATATATGAACCATGTAAACATAAATTATTATAATTTCTCGACTTGAGAATAAAAATGAATTTGAAGCATTTAAAATAAGCGCGCGTGTTACGGCCAGTAACGTGGCTTTCCCGTTCCAACGCAACGCTTGCGCATTTGAAAAAGTCGCGGTCTATTAGCATCACTGAAGCAGGCTCCCGGCTACGAGCAGACTGCTACTTCCGTATACCTACCACGAATAACTGCACTAATAAAGGAAACATGTACAAATCTTGTGATTATATAGATGAGACCACGAAGTAGTATAAGGGGACCCCACTCCCATGCGGCCTTTGGAAAATTTGGACGCATAGATTCGGATTTAGTTAGTTTGCATCGTTCGCAGCACCTCTTGCGGAAAAGTGTTGAAATACAAGATTTACAAATGGCGGCGCCAATTGTGTAAGCCGGGTGTAAAGAAACACACACATGCTTGTCCCAAAACACAGATTTGACGAATGTGTGTCCCTGCAGGTATTAAGGTCTGTATGCATGTATGCATGTTCCCGCAAGAGGCGCTACAAGCAATGCAAACTAGCTAAATCCGAATCCACGCGTCCAAATTTTGCGGGAGTGGGGTCTCCTTATACTACTTCGTGGATGAGACCTCTCAGTGTAAGAAAAGTGCGATAACTTTTGAAGTTATTTTCTCAAGACGTGCACGAGACATAACCTCAAAGTGAAGTATATAATTTGGAAAAAGAATATAAGTGTAACTTTTTTACACGCTTGAATATGTAATTGTTTATTAAAAATGAGATATTTGGTGTTTCCGGTTTTATCTTTCCTTGTACATTTACTTTTAAATCATGTTTAATGAGATTTAAATGTAAAAAGTAAATTTTGGAGTTTGTAATTATTATATTTGATATATTTTTAAAATCATTTTTATTTTATTCCGGGAAAAGGAATATTAAATTAGTTTTAAATAAAGCACTTCAAATTAAATTTCATTCAATAAAGATAAAATTGTACCATTTAAAAAGTTTATCATCACAATTTCCTATGTTATTAAACATAAAAATGTATCATCTTAAATTGAGAAATGCACTGTAAAAATTAGAGGTCTCTTTTTAATGGCATCATTTGTTTCGTGTCCTGTTTTTGAATATAATAACTTCATGTTGTTATTCTCAATTTATATATGAATTCAAGTAAAGTTGATCTGAATTTAAGAAAGCGTATGATTAAATTTTGATGAGAAATTCTTATGAGGAACGATTAAAAACTTTTTACACTTTAAATATGTACTAGTAAAATGTCTGAAAAATAATGGCATTCAAGGCGACGAAGATAGTGTTTTCCAGAATGATAAACAAATAAATGATAGAAGCCTAATGTGCGAATTAAAATATTCGAAATCAATTTTGTAGTAAGTACTTATTTTCATTAATAGTGCAATATTCAATTGCTCATTGTACATAAATATAAAAGAACTTATTTGGTGTTTCGATTTTCATTCGTTGTATATAACAATTATAACTTTAGATTTAATATTTATCATTGACGCGGCTTATTTTGTTCCTGGAAATATTCTCTACAATAAATACAATTCGTGGTACTTTCAATAAATAAAATCGGAAAACCCAAATCACTCATTTTTAATAAACAATTACATATTCAAGGGTGCAAAAAAAGTTACAATTATATTCTTCCAAATTATATACTTCACTCTGAGGTTATGCCTCGTGTACATCTCAAGAAAATAAGAAATATACTAAGTTGCATGATTAAGTTGGAAGCCGTACATGATGCTGCTGTCCAGCAGAGCTTACCCACTACCGTATAACTAGGGTTGCTATCTGCCTAGGGCAGGTTGGAAGGACAAAAAAAAAAAATATATATATATATATATATATATCTTACTTATATCTACAGACACAATGCGGCCCTAAGAGTGCTTTATAACCATCTTTGTCGCTCTTACGGTATTGGCCGCGAAATATTCGGTTAAAGTAATTGTCCTTGTGATCAGTGCTCTCGGAGGTGCGAAACTATCACTGTTTCGTAACCTTGAAACCACGCCCGTGTGCCAAAAATATGCCAAGGCACTTGCGAGATGGATGCAGGAAGCTGTCATCCTCGGGTCGCTTCATATCCTCAAGACACACGAAGGTTTCGCCGGCCTATCGTGATTTCGTGGTGCTCTGTGGCCACCCATCTCACGGTCGTCGGACGTCGCCGTGGGTTTGATTGACCGCAGTTCTACTGGGAACCGGTGTCATTTGCATAGATGGCACTTACTCCCAGTGGGACTTTGCGTTGGTTGTTTAACCTTTTTTTATCTCTAGATATCCCTAAATCCATTAAAAGCTTCTCTCTTCATGGACGAAAGTAAACTTCACAAATATAGTTTATATTGTTGGATACCTTGCAATTAATTGTTTCCGTGTTTTGTTATTGCACTCTAAATACAAAGTTTGTAATTAATATAAGAACACAGGAAAACTGGAGTTTTCATTACAACCGATTTTTTGTGCCAAGGGAGCTGCAATAAAAAAGAACCTCTCTTGTTGAAAAGGAAGCCAAAATGATAAATTGTTTCAAAAGAACCCATGATATGAGTTCTAATACAGAATCTTTGTACAAAACTCATTTTCTGCGTCGACTCACTTCGAAGATTTTGAAAGTTACTGATACACCTTTTACTTTATACTACAGCTTAAATAATATTGAACTGGGAAAATTTTAATAAAGAAACTAAAATTATATAGATTAGTTATTCTTGAAAGGAAGATAGTGCACATGAAATGTGACAGTTTTAAGGTTATGGTGGAAATCCGAGCTTTTCAACTGCGCATGTACTCTAAAGCGCGTGCCTATTTAAAATTATATTATATACACTTGAAATATTGCGTTAATGTTACATTGGTTTAAGAAGTTAGGTATTTCTGTGATTTAATATAATCTGTTTAAAAAAATAAGCTATTGATACTATTTATCTGTATGATTATTCATAGTAACCAGTAAAAAAAGTTGAATAGATATAACGCGAAAACGAATTCAGGTTAAGTTTGGTGTATTCCATTTGCTGCCATTATGGAATTGGACCTTTAAATTCAATTCTACAATGTATTAGCCTCTATTCGGCCGAGTTTATTTGATGAAATAAAGGGAAATTATAAGTTTTCCAAGGTAGCAGTGAGTATAATTATAAAAAATAAAGTAGTTCAAATACATTCGTGCGGTTTGGGCGAGCGATATTAATTATTTAACTGAACGGAGTGACATTAACCAAACTTTAACTCCAATTCGGCAATACACATGATTTGACAGACTTAATTCTGCAAGATGCAGGAATATGAACGCGGTGTGTTACCAACTATCGGCAATGAAGTTACCAGTCACCCACCGTGTCCATCGCCCTACACGTTGCAGAATTGAGTCTGTCAAATCATGCGTATGGCGTGTGTATTCCCTTAACAAGTTCACTGCGTGCTTCCTTTTCCATGATACAACAAAGTATGGTGTCGTCACGCGCAACCGACGGACCATTTGATTGGTTCACTCTTTTTTAGATGCGCGTGGCGAGACCATACTTTGTTGAATCATGGAATAGAGAGCACGCAGTGAACTTGTTAAAGGACTGAAGAAAGTTGAAAATAGTCCGAAATTGTTGCCCATGGTATTCAAGTTTAGCGCTTGGTAAGGATAAGAAAGCTTTAAAATGGCAAATCAAACTCATTCCACAATTGATGTGTTGGAAGATAATTCGGAATTGGACACAGACTAGAAAAAAGCGTTTCATCATGAAATTTCTCATAATAGTTTTCTTTTGCTAATGATTTTTTAAGCTTTACAGGAAAGTTCAAATAGTTCACTAATAAATCTGCAATTCGTCGTTACTTTATAACGTTTAGACGATATTATTATAAATTATGGCCAATTAGGGCCAGTCATTTTCTGCTGTCGTTTTGCTTATCGTTTTCCTGTGGTCGCGAAAAAACTACAGGGAAAAAATGACAGGAAAAGAATGACAGTCCTGTCATTTTTTTCCTGTCATACATTTTTGTAAGGGTAGGTTTTCCACAGCGTATGTGTCGAAAAGCACCGACCTGTTTAAAATTAATAAATACCCAGTAAAAAAAGTTGAATAGATATAACGCGAAAATGAATTCAAGTTAGGTTTGGTGTATTCGATTTGCTGCTATTATCGAATTGGACCATTCAATTCTGCAATGCATTAGCCTCTATTCGGCCGAGTTTATTTTATGAAGTGAAGAAAAATTATAAGTCTTTCAGGGTAGCGATGAGTATAATTATAAAAAATAATGTTGCCCAAATAAATTCGTGCGGTTTGGGCGAGCGATATTAATTATTTAACTAACCGGAGTGATATTAACCAAACTTTGACTCCAATTCGGCAATACACATGATTTGACAGACTCAATTCTGCAAGGTGTAGGATGGAGGTAAATAGACCTCGGATTCGTAATCAGCGCGTCAAAATACATAAGGATAAAGTGGTCTTGTCAAATAGTCTTCACCTTTTTTTTTGTAAACCAGTGTAATTGTACAATTTGAGACATGCAATCTTCTACTAATTAATGAACCATGGAAAGTGTGACAAGTTGAAAAATGTAATCTACGAATATTTATCTTCGAAATTCAACGATTATCACATTGATATTATATATTACGAGATCGGTGGGGTACTGTTGACCCATGTCACTTCTACTGTAAGAAATAATATTTTAAAAATAATTACATTCAATTAACCAGGTTAAGTCATCCTAAAAAAAAGTTAAAAAGAATATGTGTATATACTTTCACATTTTCTTATAAACCAATCACTAAATCCACAATATTGGTTAACTACTAAATTCCTGGGTTTGGACTCCGTAACACACGAAATAGAGTTTCAATACTTCATTTTCAAGACACGTTTGGAGTAGAACTGACGCCCCGAGCCTATGCGTTACATGCAGAGGGCTCGCTTAAGGGCTAGTTTAAGGGTAGTGGTGGGACAAATGCCCACCTAACATAGTTTAAAGGCGTAGAGACAAAGGCTCGTCTCACACCCCCCTTTGTAGATTTTTATTACCCCGAAAAACATTACTTTTTTTGGATGAGTGCGTAGCTTAACCTCTCGAGCGCTTATTGTAGTTAAAGGTTCAATCTCATCCGAATCTGTGGATGCTGTTGTATAAGTTAGAGTTTGAAGTACATTTGACGAGTTGAGATTATTATTTACGCAGAACATTTGTATGCACATTTTTGGTACGCAACCTCTAATTAATTTTAGGATTTTACGTATTTTTGAAGAGGTATGAGTCTATCTTTAAACAAGTCAAGATCGTTTTTGTCGTACGGTAGTATAATATCTTTAGTATATTTCATTTCCCTATATTCGCTCTTTAAGGGACTAATTTTCATGATTGTACTTTCGGTACTGGTTACTTTTTTTGCGATGATACTAAATCAGTAGTAAAATGATTTTAATTGATTGGCGTGAACCTGCACTCTTTTACTGTCTATAAGTATTGTATGATTGTTGTTGTTTCCAATTTAAACTATTGTGGCAGGACCTAGCCAATCTGCATCTAACTTTGATGTCTTGCGATTATTAACAGTTAGGACCATATCTCCGATTTCGAATATGGTTTGAGGGATAACTTTATGTTTGTCTTGAATCTCCTTGTCTATTTTTTGTGAAGCTTCACTGATGTATTTCTCGTATATGGGCTCCATAGGCGTATCGGGTATTATTTCTTCTGCCTTTGGCCTAACGCCAGTTAATTTTTGCTTTTGACACATTGGGCATCTTTTTACGTAGTTGATAATATCCTGTTCCATGTTATTCCACGTACCCAATTCTCTAGCTCGCTGTATCGACTTATTTTCCCCAAAGTATTGTGCAGCCGTGATCCCATGACACTCGCGAATTATTGCTTATCTTTCTTGTTTAGTTATTTCTCCGGTGGCATTCTCGCAAAAGAGAAATTGTTGTTCGAGTCTTTCGCCTCCGAAAAAGTGTATCATTATGTTCGATTTCACATTTTCAGTAGGAGTTATGAGAGGATCTATTGCGTGCAAACGTACTCTCGTTAATTTGCGGTCTTTGCACATTTGACTCTTGTTGTCAAGGAGAGTTAGCCACTTAATCTCGTCGAAGGGAGGTAGAAGAATGTAATCTCGTTGCAATAATTCTGGTGGTATTTTTCTTTGATTCTTATAAAGTTTTACCCATAATTTACCTTCAGCATTCGGTTTTAAAATTTTATTGTTGTCTGTTTTATTCTTCTGCCAATTAATATATCTCTCGCGAAGTAAGATGTTCAGTTCTTCATCAACCGCATTCATAATTCGTGGTTCAATGCTGACGTGTGAACATGCAGGACTATTTGGTTCCATAGATAGGTCTATGGGTCCACTGTCGCTTAAACTTTCATTAGTTGTTTCGTGGTTTCGTGCGGCTATGTCTTCTGCGGTTTGGCTCTGTGCTTTTGCAAGTTCTTCATTGCGAATTGGTAGCACTCACGACAAACCATCAGCTGCTTTATTATCTTTCCCTCTGCAGTACGTTGAAGAGCCAAGTCAGGGTCTGATGATCTGTTCGAATTTTGAACTTGCGTCCATAAAAGTACTGTCTCAGGCGCTTTACTACCCATGCGTTAGCTAAGATCTCCTTTTCCGTAGTACTGTAATTTTCTGTAGCTTTATGAAGTACCCTGGAGATGTACAATACCAAATGTCCGTCTTGTGATAAAACTGCACCTAGACCCTTATTTGAAGCATCCGTAGTTAATATAAGCTCTTTTTTATAATCAGGATACCACAAGACGGGAGAGAAACATAATTCTTTTTTTAGAATCTGGAAAGCTTTTTCACAGTCTTGCGTCCAAGTAAAGTTTACTTTGCTTTTTGTTGTCCTGGCATACTACTCTAGCTTCCTGCACGTCCATGCATTTTTTCATGCAAGCTCTCGTGTTTCTATGGCTTCTTAATTAAGTTAAATTTGATGATGAAGTCTTGGAGACCAAAACGATTAAATTTTCTAATTAATAAGAAAGGAACAAATTAAAAATTACACAATAGTTATTTGTGATACAAGTGCGCAAAATAGGTGATTGTGTGTGAGTGTAAAGTTTGCAGCATAAGCCGGAAGCTGATTTAGGATAATTCAACAGAGAAACGTGATTACAACTACAAGAAAAAAAGCAGCGTATCCGATGGTGGCACACTCTATGATAATCTTTGGTATCTCAGGTTCCCGTTTTAGTAAAACAAAGTATCATTTACTAAGTTGGAATAGCTGAATCAACTGTATATCCATTATTCTGTTAACCAGAAATCCTTATTCCTTTAAATGGATTTATTTAACTACGATTTTAAAAAAATGTTGGTTTTAAGAAAAAAAAAAAAATTTGCAGCTGTTATATATAATAGCAGATTTTAATATACGTAATCAATACTTCACTCAGCATTTTTATTATTATCTAATTAAATTTCTATATCACTAAAAGTTGACTTAAGAATTCCAGAAAGTAGATGCACATGTTATCACTAGTTCATTGTATCATTTTTTCAATGTTTGATTCACAGTATTCTTGCATTTGATTTTAATATTTTTGAATTTATTTCATCATTCATAATACTTTACTTTGATGTTGGGAGTAAATAAATTTAATCATTTAAGCAGATTACTCGATTATGTGAAAGATGATTTCAACGTTTCTTGCAGTCCATTATAATATTTAGGTAGCGGTTTTTATTTTTATAAATTCTAACAAGAGCTTTCGAATTATGTGTTGATATGTTCCTCACCCCGAAATAGTTGAATCAATATTATAAAAAATTATTACGGGGCTACCAGGTATTAACTGCTAATAGTTTATTTGACATCCGAGCTATATCGACATACGATTCTAAATCCCTCACTGTGATCCACTGGATGTAATCAGACCTCATAAGAATCTGTTGGTATTTTTCAAGATTCGTGCAAAATTTGTATATGGTTTAATTAATTTTCAGAGGTATGCTGTGAGATTTATAACTGTTTTTGAGTCGCTCAATCACAAAACCTTCTGAAATCTTGCAAGAGTTACAAAATTATTTTTTTTTAGAATTAAAAATTTTGTTTAATACATAGCTCTCTTTCCCCCTCGCTCACTCTCTCTACATCACATGGGTCTCTTTGTTGCACATGCTTTCATGCCTTACTGTCATTTTCTTATGAGTTGAAACTTCATTTTTCTGAATTAAAAGCTCTAACATTATTTCATTATTATTATTATTATTATAATAAAAAAATTAGGCACGCGAGTTTTAATTGACGAAAGAGAGCCTATCACCAAAAGCCTTTAACGACATATGTGAAGACGGGAGTGTGGTGAGATCGATTGCGCGGTACCGAGGAATGAGACGTTCGGATGATTATTCATTCGATCATCTTCTTTTGGGTCATCACCATCAAATCCGCACCACACTTTACGTACTTCCAGAGATTCGGAGACGGTATCTATTATTTTCAGAAAGTAATAATTTTGCAAGAGAGTAATTCTTTAGATCAACCGTTCTAAAATATTTTGTTCGTCGTTTGTTAATCTATTCTGGTGTTTTATTGATGAGCCATTTTTATAACACTAAGCAAAAGCAATCCGGGAAATTAACCAACTTGATGATTCATGGACGCTACAGACTATTCTAATCCGAGGCGCATCCAAATACTGTGAATTTTGGGCACTTCTGTAGTCGCTTCTACTTTCTTTTTTCCATCTTAAATTAACGGATAGGCTTCAAAGCGATAAGTATCTATATATTTGCATTTGTGTTTTTAACCGATAAATTTGATTTGTGATGAGAGTGTGTATATGATATGACTTTGAGGTGAACTAATTGCTCGATATGTCTCTGTATGTCTGCTTATTTTGATTTTGAATATATCGATATTTTCGTACTGAGTGAAAAAATTTGACTCGTCAATACTTTTTAACCTCACTTGAAATTTACAAATTTGATTTATTTTATCTATTCTTAACGTTATTCAATTGGAATCTCCTAATTTGAAATTTGATTTTACGTTCAATATTATTTAAAGATATGATTATGTTTTCATTATTTTCACATTCTGATTAAAACCAATCTAAAGTCTAAATTTGTAAAAATTTAAAAATTAAATGTTCAATTACTTTTCCCAAATAAATTAATTGCTACAAAAATAACTAAACAATCCTTAACAAGAGTTTTACTTCACTACTCACTTTTATGTACTTAGGATTAGATATACACGGAGAAAATTTGTGTGTTAAATTTCACATAACTTAGTTCGGTAAACGGAGGACATTACGGCATTATATTAAAATTTCACTTTCAGTTATGTAAAATGAAATAAGATTCTAAAAAAAAGTGGCCTATCCTAGAATGGATGACTAGTCAAGTAAAGTTTCGACAACTTATTTTTTCCGTGTGTATAAATTTTCCAATTTTTCGTACACTATATTTTATCGGCCATTTTGAAATATGAAAATCTGACCTGAAAATATGGAATCAGAGCCCTAAGCTATCTCGAGGTACAGATTTTTACACAAATTTGTAAATTTTTCCATTTTTTTGTTCGCCATATTGGAGTGGCCATTCTGACTTTTCACAATTCAACCTAATATTCAGAATCAGAATCCCAATCAATCCCGAGTTACTAATTTTTACAGAAATGTGTCAATTTTCCCAGTTTTTGTCCGCCATATTGGATCGGCCATTTTGAATTTGGAAATCTGACTCAAAATGCATATTTAGCGACCCTAAAAATCTCCATATACAAACATTCATAAGCATAACTCCTTTTGACCAAGTTCAATAAACTTTTTTATTAGTTGAACAGCCATATTGGACTAATGGTTTTGAATTTTGAAAATCTGACTTCAGATTCATATGCAGCGATACTTAAAACTTTGGTGATTTTTTAGTCTGTGGATGGTCCTTTGCACGGCAAGACACCCATAGAAAGCAAGAAGAAGAATGGGAAATCAGTAAGACGCCGTGCCACGCTACATATCAATGCAGGTCAGATGTCAATCGCCCAGTCATTCAATTGCCACACAAAATAAATGAAAAATGATTCTGCAATAGATAAGTACATTTTTCTGAAATTTCATCACTTTCGGCATGCTCGCAGATGCGGTGTGGTGCTCAAACGGAGGCTACTGTATTAAGGTGAGATGGTACATTTAAATTGAATTCCTCATGTACTCTGTTCTACTGTGAACTCTTGATCCTTCGTTTTCTATTGTAATAGCCTTTTGAGCGTATTTCAGCTTGAAACGATTTGTCAGCTGCATGCGCACGGATATCAGAAATGTACCGCATGTGACATGATATTCACTCAATTTTTCTGTGGTTGGAAAGGAGGAGGCTAAGCGCGCGAGCTTCGAAATACCAGCTCGTGGGGTGTGGATTTAAGAACCCTCATGCACTGAAGTATTATATGAGGCCATGTCGAAAAGAATTAAACTGGTCCTTATACTCTCTGATATAATGATTCAGGTAATCGACGAGTATTTGGTGGCTCCTTTCAAGGCTTCGATTACTTTGGGGCCAACTACTAGATGTGGTTAGGTGACTTCCGGCAAGGTCTTCCGAATATGGGAATGAGTCGCCGATAGCAAATGACTGAGATAGTAGATGCGCAAATGCATCCACGGGCATGTCCGTGATTATCATTGGTCGTCCCGTTTTAATTGGCATAAATTTCTTTATTTGTCAGCTGTGACACGTTTGAATTAAGTCCTAGATGTCCCTCTGCATCTCATAGCAAAGGAAACGGTTCCGCATGCACCGATACGTTTTCGTTACTTACTTGTTTCTTCCGAATAGGCTGCTTAGATATCGTCTAATAATGATTCTTGTCTGAACCTCGGGGGGTGGTATTTGAACTCCCCCGGAACAGAGCGTGGAAGAGACGTCACTTCCGATGAATATTCGCTGAATTGCCTTTCGCAGGATATTCACCCGTAGTTTGTCATATCCTTCGTCTGGCCTTGTATTTTTTTTGCGTTTAATACAACCTCCCCCAATACAACCTTTAAGCTCTGTAAGGAATGTTATAAATCCTCAGGGGTAGTTAGTACGAAGTGATTGTCTCGAGTAACAATGCTGAAAACTTCGGCGCATGCGACGTTCAAAACGATCACAAGTCGCTTTTTATGATTACCCTCGCGCAATCTTTCTAGGTCTATGTATTCCAATTCGAGAAATGTACGCCCAATAGTCTTTGACAGAACGCAATTCCAGTCTATAATATGGACCAAACTATATTTGGCTACTGTTAGAGTGTCGTTAGTGGTTTAGATCAAAAGGGCCGCAGATGAGTTGGAAACGGGTCTTTCGCAGATGCGAGAGCACTCCGGCGTGGGCAAGGAGTCTTTCGGTGGATTTGTTTCGTACGGATCCATGATTTTCAGTGAGGGATGTAGATGTGCACTGTTTAAATGAGGTTTGATTTCCCCAAGATTGACTGGGCTGTTGTTTAAGTGACCTAGGCGTTTAGGTCTCCAGCGCCATGGCCGCCAACGTTGCATCACAGGCGGGTAAATCACATTTTACATGAATATTTGGACATGAAAAATCTATCCGCGAGATGGCTGCCGCGATTGCTCACATTCGACCATAAGCGCAACCGTGTGCCCACTTCAAAGGAGTGTTCGGCGACGTTTAGCCGCAATCCGAACGAGTTTTGCGTCGTTTCCTAACCGTGGACGAAACATGGATCCATCACAATACAACAGAGACCAAGGAACAATAAAAAAGTGGGTTTCTCCGGGTGAACGTGCACCAAAGAAGGCCAAGGTGGGTCTGTCGGTAATATTTTATGTATTAGAAATTCACAGACTCAAAAATAACTAGAAATGTCTAATTATATTGTCTGAGTCCTTTTCATAGTAAAAATTTCAAAACAAAGACACGAGACGGTTTGCTTACATTCCTTATTACTAAAATGAAGAAAACAAAGTAAAGGGTGGAACAACTTGCGAAGCACAAATCTCTCTATTTTTAGTTATTTGCTAATTCACTGAAAACAACGAAATTTCCTAAATATAAAGCAGTCGATTTTCTATTAATTGGGTAAGGCGCAACTTTTTTAATGTTTAATGATTCAAAAGACGAGTCCTTTATGTTTATAGGAGAGTACCGGCGAGACTACTAACGTTGAGAAGCGTTTGAATCTGCTAACGAAAGCCGTAGACGGCGTCGCATACTTTCTTGCAAAATGGATATTTCCGCCAATTTTTAATGAATTGATCTACAAATTTCCAGAAATCTTCCTTCAATAGTGAGAAAAAAATTTCTCCCTGGAAGTTGTTTCAACTCTAAATTTATCTCGATACTTTTCTTCGCCGAAGCTAAAAAAACTTGCTTACCGTCAGGTCTCAATTTCCAATTAATTATTATTAAACAATTGGCAGTTTTGACTTTTTTCTTCATATTGCATGCATCGCTAGGGTATAACGCATGCGTATACCAAATTTCAAACTGTTTCAATCATATTTGTCTGAATAAAGACGATTTATGCTTTAAAAAGTAATTGAATTTGGGGAAAATTTTATCCCACTTTTTCAATTTTATTATCCAAAATATACATTGGGAAAAAAACTTTAAATAGAAAAAAGTTCCATTTTAATATTCTCTACAAGTCAATATTTTTGTTTAATTTAATTTTTTGAACTTTAAAATTTGGATATCATAAGACAGTTGGACAATTCTTTTTCACGTTTTCGAGCGCTTGCCCGGTTCTTGCATCTCGGCCTTCAATTTTATAGGTTTTAGGAAGGCAAAGAATTTTGAACTTAGAACTACTATTCATATTTTGCGTCGTTTTCAAGAAAAATGAGATTTTTAATAGTTAAAACTGAAAAAATCTTTTTTCTCAAAAACGCGTAGTACGATTAGTTTCTTTTTTGGCTAAAAATAACCGGAGGCATCCTCGAAACACGTACAAAAGAGAAACTGGATGTGCAAGTACTTTTGGGTTGAGCTTAATCGAGGGTAGGCGTGATACGTGAGCGAAGTTTATATGTAAATAACTACGTATGATAAGCGTCTACACCCCGACTAAAACTTTTGCGCTCGGGTGCGATCGGCAAGTTTCGTATCGCGATCGTTTTGAATTTCGTGCAAGTGGAATTGTTTGATCGTTTCGATTTTTATGCCATTGGAATTAGATTTATATATCCATAAACATGGATCGTTTTATGTGCATAGAATGCAAACGTACTTTCACACGTAAAAGTAATTTAAGACATCATGCTGGAAAGTTCCAATTATAAAAACTTAATGAGATAGTGGAGTTTAAGTCGTACCCCTTTAACTGTGAACATCGAACGAAGAACTTCAGCCACAGAAGAAACCTAATGATGCATTTAAAAAATGACACAGAAAGTAAGTAAAAAAAATTTTTAAGTATAAACTGTCAAAAATAAAAATGATATATGTAAAAAGTGATATCGCATCGCTGTTAAGAAACATAACCTATAATTTATTTATGGTTTTCGAATTTTGATAACTATATTAGGGTGTCCAGCGATTTTTAAAAACAAAATTCAAGGTCTTTTTCAGGTTTTCCAGATCAAGAAATCAAGTTTTTCCAGGTCTACTTTTTTTACATCAAACAATGAAATAACCGTTTTTTATAGATGCAACTAATAAGTGAGCCATTTCATTTTTTATTGGCCAACAGTTTCCAAAGAGAGCATTTTAAAACCTTTGTGAATTCGTTGAACTCTGTTTAAGTATTTAAAATCTTTTGAAAAGTTATAATTTTTTTGTAAAATCTTTGAAATCTTTATGAAATTTTTTGAAATTATTATGGAACATTTTTAAAAATAATCTTTGTTTGTGAAACATTTTGTTTTCATTTGAAATCATTAAAATCTTTTGAAATCTTCTCAAATTTGTTGAAACCTTCAGAAATCGTTTAAAACATTTTAAATGTTTCGAAATCTTTGAAACCTGGTGTACTGTACCCTTTTTGAAATGATTGAAATGCTTGAAATCTTTTGAAACCTTTATCAATTCTTTGAAATATTTATGAAATCTTCCTGAAATCTTTTGTATTCCTTTAAAATCATTGAAATGTTTAAAATCTTTGTGAAATCTTTTGAAATCTTCTAAAAAAATGTTAAATAGTTTAAAATCATTGAAATGTGTGTGAAATCTTTTGCATTCGTTTGAAATCATTGAAATATTAAATATCTTTTTGCAACACCCACCTCAAAAGTTGAACTTTTCATGCTTCTAAATGGTGCCTAAAGGACCTTATTTGAGCATCTTATTTATTATCCCAAATTTTCAACTCGATGTGGCTATTCGTGTGAAAATAAGTTTACAAATAAAAAAAAGTGTCAGTAAGGTAGGAAGCCGGTCACGTGACTCACTCGTCACATGACCTTAAATCGGAAAATTATAGAATGAAAAATGAATCTTGAACATTAAAATGTAATTCTGCTTTCATGCAATCCACTTGATTGATTTAACGTGCAATGTAAGGGGTTAGAAATGAGACATAAGCATCATGTCGTTCGGCACAGCGATTTTCATCTGATCTTTCACACAACTGTCATTTCAAATTAATCAACGATTGAACCACATCTATTTCACACTAAATACAGAAGTGCAAAGTGCAAACGACGGAATCTATTTTGCCATAAAGCAAGTTCAAATGATGAGGCTAAATGGAGCCTGATCTCAATTATAAACAGTAAATTCATTCAAGAATTTATATTTAGATTCAGTACTATATTTACCTCATTGTCAGTAATATTCTTATTTGTTTTTGTGCATACTGGAACATAAAACCTGTTTGAGTAACTTTCCATAACATGTTATCATACAATGCACGATAATCAGATTATTTGTATAGAAAGAAAATGCCATTGGTTGTGTAAGTGTAGTTTTCTAAATTTAATATTTGAATACTAAGTGTCGCAAACTTTCTTCATAAATTACAAATTTTGTTTAAAAGAAGCTTTGGATGGTCTAATGTTATTTAATAGTTGATTGAAGCAGTTAATTTGTTTAGATTTGCTAATTTGCTTGGAAACGAAGAAGTTAAAATTCTCAACAAAAATGAGAGATTCCTTAAAACAGATAAAGAAACGTTACCAATATCCATTAGATTTTAAGAAACAAAATCCTTTTTATGAATCTTATTTTATAGTTTGCATTAATATAATATTTTTAATTTACAAAGCAACTAATAGCTAGAATTATAAACCAAAGAATTGAAGTTAAAGTCGTTAAATTATTCCTTTATATAATCTGTATGAAGAACACGTATGTAAGTATGTTAAAAAATGGTCTGATATGATATTTCACTATCTTTGTATAAGCTTTGCTCTACACCAATTTCGATTTTTAATTATCATATCTCTTTAAAGTCGATTTGAGAATCTCAAAGAAACAAAGTGGCAATGTCAAACGATGCCTAAGTGTTAATTATAGTCGTGAACAATGTTAGCAGAAGTAATTGGTGTCAGTTTGAACAATCTGGTATTAACTGGCCATTCCACAAGCGAAGAAGATTTTAAACGTTTTGCATACGTAGATAAATTAAATTATGTGACATCCGACAATAATCACGTTTCTCGAGCCTAACCAATAGCAGCTAAGTGTTCGTAATTGGCCATCAGCTCTCGCCGAGGTCATTCTAAGTTACACTTTTAATTCCTAAAAAATCTAGTCAATACTCGGATTTTTTTCTGGATCTGTCTCATTAAAATTGATACATATGCAGATATTATTCAAAATTCACCAAAGTTATATGATGCGAATGTAGCTTTCTACCTTGAAATTAAAATCACTTATTCTTATTGACTGATGGGTTAAATATTTTGAAATACACTGTTCAATATAATTACTGAAACTACAGAGCTTTCTTTACATAAGTGATCTTTTGAACGAACGTAAATTTATGAAGGACAGCTTGACACAAGAGTCGAATACAATTCTTGACATACACACACAAATAATTCTTTAACCCTGAAAATAGTTTATGAACTCCATAGTTAATCGCAAGATACGAGCGAATGTAGAAACCTGGACATTTCCGGTTTCCACAAGTTTTAACCAAGCATTTATATTCCCCTTTTTGTTGCACGGATTATTACATTCAGTTACTGTACTTGGTATGCTTTTGTTTTTTAAAAGCTCTTATTCTTTTTTTTTTTTTTAATAGGAGAAAATTTCAAGTTGTGAATTTTTCAAGTTCGGATGATATTCAATTAAGAGGAAACTGAAATTTATTTATTGGTTAGAAAGAATCTAAACTAGAAAAAGAAGCATTTTAATTTTGAAAATGTAATTCAAGCTTCAAGCTTTCTAATCGTGTGTCAACCCCGGTTGCTGTCTTATTATTTGATTATCTATTTGTAGAAGATGAATCAGCACTGACAGAGTTTTATTGTCAAGTGAGTGTAAATTGCTCCATGAACGTTGTGAACTATATTGCATGTTTTGATCCTAAAGCCACTCTTGGACCCTTCTTAATCTATCCAGAACTGGTACTACAATTAACCAGATCTTCAAATGTTGTTTACTGAATCATGACAATGTCTTTCCAAGGCTACTGATGTAAAAATAAGTTAGAATGTCGTGTCGAACTTCTGTTGTCCATTAAGCTTCAAATGGGTTTGTGATATTCGCGAATTATCTAGAGATCTGCACGGAAAGAAATTTAGGGCGACTGCGGTACTTATAAGTACCACTTCTGAGCTAAACACACGAGCGCCAGCGACAACTCAACGTACGCGATACCATTTTGACAATGAAGAAGAGAACTACCAGCACATTATAGACATCAGTACCCTCTCCGTACCAGTAATCTTAATGCCGGTATCTTGATACGTAATCTTGATACCGGTAATTGAGAAAGAAGAAGGTTTCTTGCAAAGAATAGTCCCTATCCCGATACAAGTAAATAAAGTCCACATATCAATAGTCCCCGACTATGATATGATCATTAAATACCGAGACTCTTACGTGCCAACCGACAGACAGACCATTGACAAATGTAAACAGATATATGTGTATAAAATATGTAGAAGAAACCAACCTAATGTCAAGTTAATAGACAGCGAATCTTGCCGAGACAGTTTACTTAAAGGATACTCGAAAAATAAATGTAATCAGTCACCTTACCTACTGCACAAGGAAACTTTTATACCTATAATAAATGGTTATATTACAGTACCCTCCAAACCATTAGACTTAGACATAAGTTGCGAAGATTTAGTCAGAACAGAAAAAATTGTCGAACCCCAATAACTTACAGGATTTGGATGCAAAGTGTACAACAGCTACGATACCCTAGGATTAGAAAAATCATATGAAACTCATATTACTCAATGGCTAAATGTAACATACGAGATAAATTTTGAACAAAAAGACATTGACAGGTTAGAATAAAAATTAGTACACCTTCCGAAACAAATATCACACCAAGAACTTAAGCAAGCCAAAATTAGCTTAGACGACACCGAAAATATTTTATATACTATTGCCACCCACAGAAGGCTCAGTAGTTGGAAAGAAACCAGTTTAGAATGGTTACAATATTTAGGTTACGCTGCTTTAGGACTAGGCACTCTGTATACTTTAGGTAAATTTGGTATCCTCGATTGCATAAAGCAGGGCTCACCAAAAGGCAGTCAGTGACAGCAAATACTGACAGTCTCAGTCGCGAGACTAGGTCAAACAGGCCCGAGAACAGGCCCTCATAAATCTTCTCGTTGGACTGGTCCCAAATCGTTCACGGTAAATCACAGTTTGAAATGAAAAAATGAAATGTATTGTGAATTCAAGTAGAAAAAAATCAGACCCTCCGGTGTGAACAATGAGCCGCAACGAGCCATGACCATAACGACCGTAAGCCTTTCCAGGATTCCTGGAAACCGAAGAAAAAAATTACAGAAAAAATTGGCGGCAGTCATGCACTTGTCGTGTCAGTCAGCACCTGCTGAAAGTGATGAGCCCTGGCATAAAGGGATGCTTTCCGAAAACAATCAAATTATTCAGTAATAGAAATAAAGTAGTCCACCTATCCCATATTGTAACGTACCAAACCCATCCAACTCCCGAATCATTGTCAAACGACGAAACAGGTAGCGTAGTTCAAAAAACCAAGCCTTTAAAGATAAAAAACAAAACTTAGAGACTAAGTTCAACCTAAAAAGGGGGTTTTTAGGAGATGAAAATGACCCCCAGTCTACGTCTAATTAGCATATATAAAGCGCCGCCTCTCTGAGAAGCTCGGTTCTATACTTACACAAAAAAGCTCGCTAAGCATTTTTACGCATAACAAATCATTCTCCATCTTTCCATCAATTGTCTTCCCTGTCCTTTTTCTCCAATTCTTCTACCGGGTAATCCATACCAGTGTATAGAATACCCACATACTCTTTCTCCAATTTTCTTTAACCTTCTTTTTCCTATTTATCATATCTGTTTCATTAACCCTGCCGCTTTTTACTGACTTTACTAACTTCTTTTTTGCTTGTGCACTCTAATACTCTTTTTTATTTCTTCTATCATTATTTCCATTTTCTCGTTTACATTTCACTCTCCCATTTTGATATTCCTAAACTTTTCTTTAAACTATTCTTTTCCTTCCATTGACTTCTTTTCCTTCCTCTTCCTGCTCTTTTTACCTTCGCTTCCTTTTTAGCCATATTGTGATTACTCTTTTCTCCCTCTGATATCACTATTATGGGAAAGTGATCCAAAGCTATATAATCCCCTAGCAATAGCTTCTTGACCTCTTTTACCTCGTCGTCCACTATCACATAATCAATTAACGTTTCCTTTTCTCCTCCTGAGCATTTACGAGGGCTGTTTGATAAGTCATGGATTTTTGCCATCTTGACTACACACGTGTGCACCCTTGAATTGTCCTAATGGAACAGAACTTTTGTCTTCGACAAATGCGGTCGTTTTTGCTTCAAATCAATATCGAATCTGTCCAGAAGCTCTGAATAATATTGGCCATTGATAGTTTTACCCTTCTGAAGGTAATCGATGTGTATGATACCGCGTGCATCCCAAAAAACTGTGGCCATGACCTTTGAAGTGGGCACACGGTTGCGCTTATGGTCGAATGTGAGCAATCGCGGCACCCGTCTCGCGGATAGCTTTTTCATGTCCAAATATTCATGTAAAATGTGATGTACCCGCTCAGTTGAGATGCCTACAGCATCAGCCAAGGCATTTTTTTGCGGCGAATCCGAAATCAAGAGCGGGTCATCTTGTTTGGCTTTATTTCGCCAATTATCATAAGCATGGATGTCGGGATCCTCGTCCGAAGAGATAGTTTCATGCTGCTTGAAGCAGTTCTCAGGATTCGTGCCACTGCAGATAATTGATTCGTCTTCTTGTAGAGCTGATGGTAATTTGAAAATCTCGCCATTTCTAAAACAGGGTTTCATATTTTCATATTTTGCTATCTTCTTGTGTTCAACTTGCTCCAAGCGCATATGCGTAATCTGCCCTGATGCAAGCATGACAGTTCCCTTTATTGCTCGCCAATACTCGATAAAAAATTGATGGAGACGAAGCTTTCCAAGATAGTGGCACAAAATCCTATTCTTCAATTCGTTGAAATGGCCTTCAGAGGGATCACTCGTTGCACGTATGACCCTACATTCGAAGTAAGACGTCATTACTGTCGACCACACAGGAAATTCCTTTGCCAAATTCATAAGTTGCTTATAGAAGCCAGGAAGATAATAAGCATTGGCCAATTCTCCTGTTGTGTTATCTGAAAAAATAGAAGCTGATTTTATATATATTTCAAAAATCAAGTCAAAATGTCACGAATAATCATATTCCAGAAAACACTTACCAATCTCAACTTCCTTTTCTAAATCAGCAAGCCACTTGCTTATATTTTCCGAAGATGTGGTCTTTTGATATAAAACATAATCTGATTTCATCGGATCTTCCCCATTAGAAGCCATTTTAAGCTTAATTGTGTCAAATTCTGGACTTTCCTCCTCTGGAACAATCCTCAGGATTGCATGCTGCTCAGTTGCAATATATTGCTGCAATTTTACCCTTGCTACTTTAGCAGGTCTTGAGGTCACTTCGTCGGACATTTCACCTTCATATTTATGTGAGGTAATTGTCATGAGCGAAATCAAAATATCTTCAAACTGCTCAAAGTTATCGAAGGATGCGAGCAATGCAACACTTCGAACAAGGAAATTCTTCACGGCCGTATTTTCTTTATTAAAGCACTTAGATCGGCATACGAGAGCCATGAAGTGGGATACGTCGATTCGGATAAATGTATGAGCAGGCCGGTATTTCTTTTTACTTCTAATCGCAATGAAACACTCGTCTGCATATTCCCTCAATGAGCGACCAATTAATGCTTGACACATCCCAGCTTGAAGTGCCCTAGAATAATCTGCAACTGTTCGACTGGGCTTGCAAGCACCTGCCTTGAGCCACTTCTTAAAAAAAAACTCATAAGTTGAGGTGTCTTGCGACACGGATAGCAAATTTCGGTCGCAAATATGTGTCCTGACAATATTCCAGGATGTATATCCAGCTCATCCACTAACCCACCTGTGCTGTCTATTGAAAATTCGGCATCGAGTCCAAAGAAACGGCTATATTCTTTTGTTAGTTGTAACATCTCGGGCGTGAAGATATGCACGAAAAAATCATCCAATCCAATTGAATGGATAGAACCAATGTATGGTGGGGTATACTTTAGTCTTTGTAACGTCAAAACAGGATTTTCCCCATCTTCTGGTGTGAGGCCCAACTGTTTATCGCGAGTTTCTTGTCGCAGTTTCCTTACGACCGGTAAATTGTACACGTTTGGAGGAGGTGCAACTCCGAACCGCATTAATTAGCCCGCAAGTTGCCGTTGACAGTTTGCCGCTCCTTCTATAACAACATTTTCTCCCAAAACTTTTCTTTTGTTATGTCGTAATTGACGCTTAATTATTTCATGGCTACGGCGGCTGGTGTCCAGAGCTCTGATCGTCAGATGAAAGTCCTCGCCTTCGCATGGTTCTCTCTTCGCGATACCAAGAAATTCGGCATTGCACTTTTTACTTTTGCACTTTCCTATTATTTTAACAAATACACTATCGGGCTTTCTGGAGACTAGTGCATTTTTAAAAGTATAAGCACAACGTACTGAAGTTTGAAAACTAAATTCGTCAGCAACTATATCGCTCCATACACCGGGTTCCAAAACTAGTCTTTCGCGACCTTTGTAGACCCTGGTTGTCGGTTCCATTTTATCATATAATCTATATGGTATGGTAATATTAAAGATTTTTTCATTCTGTGAGAAAGAATCATCATTCCGTGATAAATCAGATATATTGACGTCCGACGTTTCTGATTTAAAAGAAATATCCTCATCTTCACTCTCAATCGCAACATTATTATACTCATTTTGACTATTATTGGTTACTGGCATAGTCAACCTCAATCTCGCAAAGGCTGCAATTCTGAGACCACCCAGTCTATCCTCACGCAAGTTGGTGTAAACATTTTGTGCACTCCACTTAAAATTTAAAGATTTACTAATATCTTTGTAGTATTCAGACGAATAAGCCGGTAAATTTAACATCATCTGGGCAGCATCTTCTCGTCCACAAATGACGTCAAGGACTTCTTGTTGTGTCACTTTCGGTCGTCGTCCCGGCAATACCCCTAAAAACCACCCTTATGGTATGCAGACCTAAAATGTTAAAAATGACAAGTTTGATTGTCGATATTTAAAAAGAGAAAAACGCCAAAAATCATTTTTTTTGTCCTACCATTCATAGACCAGACGAGAATGTTCGGCAATGCCCCTAAAAACCACCCTTATGATATGCAGAACTAAAATGTTATAAATGACAAGTTTGATTGTATATATGTGAATGAAGAAAAACGCCAAACAAACCTCTTTTTTCAACCTACCACTTATAGACCCGATGAGAATGTTTGCAAATTCCCCTAAAAACCACCCTTATGGTATGTAGACCTACAATGTTAAAAATTACTAGTTTGATTGCATATATGTGAAAAAATAAAAACGCCAAAAATCTTCTTTTTTTTATCCTACTAATTATTGACCAGATGAGAATGTTCGGCAATACCCCTAAAAACCACCCTAATAGTATGCAGACCTAAAATGTTAAAAATGACAAGTTTGATTGTATAGATGTGAAAGAATAAAAACACCAAAAATCTTCTTTTTTGAACCTAACACTTATAGACCCGATGAGAATGTTTGCAAATTCCCCTAAAAACCATCCTTATGGTATGTAGACCTAAAATGTTAAAAATTACAAGTTTGATTGTCGATATTTGAAATAACAAAAACGCAAAGAATCTTCTTTTTGTCCTACCATTCATAGACCTGATGGGAATGTTCGGCAATACCCCAAAAAACCACCCTTATTGTATGCAGACCTAAAATGTTAAAAATAACAAGTTTGTTGGTCGATATTTGAAAAAAAAACGCTAAATGTCTTCTTTTTCATCCAACCATTTATAGACCAGATTAGAATGTTCGGCAAACCCCTTAAAAATTACTCTTATGGTATCCAGACCTAAAATGTTGAAAATGACAAGTTTGATTGACGATATTTGAAAACAGAAAAACGCCAAATATCTTCTTCTTTTTGTCCTACCAACTATAGACCAGATGAGAATGATTCGAAGACTCGAAGAGAATGTTCGGCAAGACCCCTTAAACCCACCCTCATGGTATGCAGATCTAAAATGTTAAAAATGACAAGTTTGATTGTCGATATTTGAAAATACAAAAACGCCAAAAATCTTCATTTTTTATCCCAGGAATTATAGACCAGATTAGAATGTTCGGCAGTCCCGTGGTGGCAAATGAGCAGAATAGTGTAACAGTTTTGACGAATAAGGTGACTGCTAGAGTTTGTTCAGGCATCTCATTAATCAAAGCTGTACAGTAAATTTTACAACGTTTCTAGTCAGGGTGGCCGTTTTAATCGAAGAAAAAAATTCCCGCTCATTTCCCGGTTTTCTCTCGATTCGCAAAAATTTTTCACGGTCAATGAAATTTTAAAATTCGAACTCTAAAGCGAACGATTTTTTCATTTGAATTTATGAAGAATGAACTGCAAATTGAAGCCTCTCAAGGTGGAACTCCTAAATTTTCAATTTTTAAAATTGAAGTTGAAAAGTTTTAAATTCAACATTTTTGTATTCAAATGCTCAATAACTTACACTCATAAAATTGAGAGAACTAACACTTTTCAATTGAACAATTTTAAATTAAATGCATTTAAACTGAAAAATTTATAATTTTTAGCTTTCATAAATCGTAGGTTTGGAAGATTCAGATTCAGTTCCAAAAACATAAATCCATGTTATCATTTTCACTGTTCTGAATCTACATGTTGTTTCAAATCTAAAATTATTTTGAAATTCTTTCATAACTTCTAAGTATCTTTTAAAAAGATTCGAATTTCTCCTAAAATTTTGAGAAAATCCTGCAAAATTAGAAAAATTACCTTACAATCTTCCAGCTCCATTTTTGAAAATTTTGTAAGTCTTTTTAAATATTCTCTTACAATAATTTTAAAAAATATATATATATATTTTTTTTTTTTTAATTTTCCTAGCAATCTTAAGAAATTGTTTTTATTCTTTTGAAGCCTTTCATAATTATTAAAAGCTTCTAAATTTTTTGTTCAAACTCTGCAGAAACCTGCATTTTTTTAAAATTAGGCCATGTCTATTTGCACCGAAATTTCTATACGAATAGCCGGATTTTGTCAGAACACACACTTCGTTTGAATGATTTGAAATCATTTCAAGTTTTAAAATAATTTTGAATCTTTTAAAAACCTCTAATTACCTCTAGGAATTACCCGAATTATTTTACAAATAAAAGGCGTTCAAAAGTTATTTATACATAAAAATTCAGCACTTTCGCTTACAATTTCACTCACAAAGTCTAAGGCTTTTGAATTGTAACAGTTTAATTTTTAACGTTGAACTCTGGAAATTCTCAAATTTTAAAGGGATATTGAATCGTCTTAAAAAATCAATTATTGTTCAATTTTTAATACTTAAGTATAGTTCCATTTTTAAAATAATTAATTTATATTTACAGTTGATCAAATAAAAATGTTTTTTCATGTTTTAATAGAAAAATCCGGAGTCTGGCCCAGTGATGGCACATTACTGGACCAAGTGTTACTTTTACTACAGCAAAGCGTGAATTTTAAGGAAATGCCAGAGATCGGCCCAGACGCGGCGCATTAATGTTCCAAACTTCGTCTTTACTCTGGCAAAACATGTTTCAATAGGAAAAGCCGGAGTCTGGCCCAATGTTGGCACATTACTGGACCAAGTGTTACTTTCACAACAGTAAAGCATGTTTTATGAGGAAAAGCCAGAGATCGGCCCATACGCAGCGCATTACTGTTCCGAACTTCGTGTTTATTCTGGCAAAACATGTTGCAATAGGAACAGCCGGAGTCTGGCCCAGTGATGGCACATTACTGGACCAAATATTACTTTTACTACAGCAAAGCATGTTTTATGAGGAAAATCCAGAGGTCGGCCCAGACGCGGCGCATTACAGTTCGAAACTTCGTCTTTATTCTGGCAGAACATAGTTTAGTAGGAAAATCCGGAGTCTGGCCCAGTGATGGCACATTACTGGACCGAGTGTTACTTTTACTACAGCAATGCATGTTTTATGAGGAAAAGTCAGAGATCGGCCCACACGCGGCGCATTACTGTTCCGAACTTCGTCTTTACTCTGGCAAAACATATTTTAATGGAAAAATCCGGAGTCTTGCCCAGTGATGGCACATTACTGGACTAAGTGTTACTTTTCCTACAGCAAAGCACGTGTCATGAGGAAAAGCCAGAGATCAGCCCACACGCGGCGCATTACTGTTCCGAACTTCGTCTTTACTCTGGCATAACATGTTTCAATAGGAAAAGCCGGAGTCTGGCCCAGTGATGGCACATTACTGGACTAAGTGTTACTTTTACTACAGTAAAGTATGAATTACAAGGAAATGCCAGAGATCGGCCCAGACGCGGCGCATTACTGTTCCAAACTTCGTCTTTACTCTGGCAAAACATATTTTAATAGAAAAATCCGGAGTCTGGCCCAGTGATGGCACATTATTGGACTAAGTGTTACTTTGACTACAGCAAAGCATGTTTTATGAGGGAAAGCCAGAGATCGTTCCATACGCGGCGCATTACTGTTTTGAACTTCGTCTTTACTCTGGCAAAACACGTTTCAAAAGGAAAAGCCGAAGTCTGGCCCAGTGATGGCACATTAATGGACTAAGTGTTACTTTCATTACAGCAAAGTATGGTTTTAAGGAAAAGCCAGAGGTCGGCCCAGACGAGGCGCATTACTGTCCCAAACTTCGTCTTTACTCAGGCAAAACATGTTTCAATAGGAAAAGCCGGAGTCTGACCTAGTGATGGCACATTACTGGAACAGGTGTTACTTTTACTACAGCAAAGCATGTTTTATGAGGAAAAGCCAGATATAAGCACAGACGAGGCGCATTGCCGCCCCAAAATTCGTCTTTACTCTGGCAAAACATGTTTTATTAGAAAAATCCGGTGTCTGGCCCAGCGATGGCACATAACTGGACCAAGTGTTACTTTTACTACAGCAAAGAATGATTTATAAGGAAAAGCCAACGATCGGCCCAGACGCGGCACATTAGTGTTCCAAACTTCGTCTTTACTCTGGCAAAACATGTTTCAATAGGAAAAGTCGGAGTCTGGCCCAGTGATGGCGCATTACTGGACTAAGCGTTACTTTTACTACAGCAAAGCATGATTTTGTAGGGAAAGCCAGAGATCGGCCCAGAAGCGGCGCATTAATATTCCAAACTTCGTCTTTACTCTTGCAAAACATGTTTTAATAGAAAAATCCGGAGTCTGGCCCAGTGATCGCACATTACTGGACCAAGTTTTACTTTTACTAAAGCAAAGCATGTTTTATGAGAAAAAGCCAAAGATCGGCCCATACGCGGCGCATTACTGTTCCGAACTTCGTCTTTATTCTGGCAAAACATGTTTCAATAGGAAAAGCCGAAGTCTGGCCCAGTGACTGCCGATTACTGGACCAAGTGTTACTTTTAGCACAGCAAAGCGTGAATTATAAGGAAAAGCCAGAGATCGGCCCAGACGCGGCGCATTACTGCTCCGAACTTCGTCTTTAATCTGGCATATATGTTTCAATAGGAAAAGCCGGTGTCTGACCTGGTGATGGCACATTACTGGACCAGGTGTTACTTTTACTACAGCAAAGCATGTTTTATGAGGAAAAGCCAGATATCAGCACAGACGAGGCGCATTGCCGCCCCAAAATTCGTCTTTACTCTGGCAAAACATGTTTTATTAGAAAAATCCGGTG